>VDFB02356870.1:0-42331 GCA_007258455.2 Sequoia sempervirens
GTAGAACAACATTGACAGCCTAGGAATTATATTCTTATCATGGAACCAAATGAAGCATAGATTATTTACATCACTAATTTTTTGACTATGTAGAATTGGAGAGGTTTGGTTTTGGTAAAAGCATTTTTGTGTTAAATTTTGTTTCATTATACTCTTGAAGTTGATAGTATATGCAACATGGTTTAACACTAAAAATGCTTTGGCTGAAATAAAAGTTGTCCAATGCAAGTATCTATATTGTAAACATGATGTTACATATTTGAAGAATGCAAACCATAGTTCATTAAATATTGAGGAAATGGTATGTCAGTACCAACACCTATCCATGTATTTTCCAAAATTGTCCTCGAGAAAAATAGAAGATGACAATTAGTGTGAATGGAAAAATATAACAAAGAATGCAATATATGTGTGTTAGGCACCTTTATGATGGCTACACAAGCTCATATTGATGACTATGGTATAAAGGGTATCATTTCATGAAGTTTCAATCTACAAGAGAGTTGAAATAATTGGTTTTCCTTACAAGTGTAATGGCCATGATCATAGGTAGAGAAGCTCACATTGACCAGTATGTTGTAAAGAGTATTGTGTCATGAAATATAATACGTATGCTTCTCAGAATATGAATCTATAGTGACTTTTGTTGAAGAACATCAAAAGGCTTGAGGTAAAAAAAAGATAGTATTGTGGTCAAACTTGAGAGCTATTAGCACACTCAACAGTAGAAAATGAATAAAGCACATCCAATAGGACTCAAAAATTTTGAACCTGGAAAAGATGTTAGCATCAATGTCCTAATTTAGGAACTTTTCACCTTAACAAGCATCTAGGTATTGTGCAAAATCCTCTTTGTCAAAAATACAAGATGACAAATACCAACAATGGAAAAATGTCATAACTAAAACTGAAGTTGCAAAAAATGTCTACCATTAAATTTTGTATAAATTCTAGGAATGACATTTTTTGTGAGTAACTGTAAAGCAATATCTCTGTTGTCAGGTGGCATTAGCATGGCTAGACAAGCACACACTGACCCCTATGATATAAAGGGTATCGTCTCATTAAATTTCAATCTTGACCAGAGTTGAAAAAATTGGTTTCCCTTATAGTTGTAATTGACATGATTAGCTTAAACTGAGTAGTTCATAGATGGAAAGAAGTAAGTTGATGATACTCCCAAAAATCATATAAAGCAAAGGTTCATGTGTAGCCTTTTCAGTGTATTTAATCATCATCAAAGGCATTTTCACATGAGATTTCAATGTGGGCCATAGTTGAAATTTTTTAATTTCCTAAGATTTCTTTGTTTTGACAAAAAAAATCTAGGAGTTATGTCATTGGAATTGTGAAAATTTCTCATTTTTGAGAAAGCAATTTGTCATTAGAATGCATATTTAAAACCATCATCTTTTGTAGCTGAAGGACATCAAGACAATAGAATGAGCAAATTATGCAAAAGGAATACAAATGTTGACAATGGCTATGACAAGATGATGTTAATGGGATTTGCAATTTTGATAACATAAATGTTGATCCTCTTTGCATTGCTCATCTTAGTAAAAAAAAATCTCATTTTATAATATTAGCTGTAGCAAGTGTATTACTCATATTTTATATATCTGGCATTTGACTATTTCTTGGAAATAAAATACAGTTACTCTATGAATATGCTAAAGACTTTTAGATAAATAAATAAGTTGTGAATTTATTCTATTATGATCTATGTTGTGTTTCCTATACGTAATTCTTTGTTTTCAAATTTGCATTAATAAATTTCAATTTGCACTTGATACAACATTAGAAATGCATATATGTTGGATAGGAAAATGTTTTGACAAAATGTCAATTGTGCTTTAGAAAATTAAATGAAGCAATGGAGAAAAGATACAAAGGTGTCAAAAAAAGATTGGGTAGTTATGGTGCAGAAATCTATAACCCCAACTTAAAGAAGCAACAATGGCTTGGAACTTTTGGCAGTGCAGAAGAAGCAGCCCGTGCTTATGATAAAGTTGCAATTGCAATTGTAGGAAATAATGCAATCACCAATTTCTTCTATATCGATTCTAAACCATCTAGCGACTTGTCAAAGGAACTTGCTCCTGAATTATGTGAACCTGAATCAAGAATAAAAAAAAAAGAACTCAAAGAATATATTTGGAAAATAGTGTGCATTTGATCGATGCAAAGAGAAAGTAGAGGAAAACAAAGAGCTATGTTTGAGTTATGTTGAGTCTAAACAATTTTTAAAAATTAGGTCATATAGAGGTGTTAGGCACCGTCCTTGGGGCAGCTATGTTGCAGAAATTTGGAATAATAAATTGAAAAAATGACAATGACTAGGAAGTTTTGTAACTATTGAACAAGCTACCTATGCTTATGATATGGCTGCAATATCCATTAAAGGAAATAAGGAAATCACAAATTTCAACTATACCAATTCAAACCCAGGAGACCTATCATGATCCAGTAAATTTTTGAAACAAACTTTGCTTCAGAAGAGCTCAAGCAGTTTAAGAATAGAAGAAGTAGGATCAGATCCCATGACTGATAACAATATTTCTCAAGAGAACATTGTTAATGATATACAATGTTTTCCAAATATGATGGATGACAATCAATCCCTTCTTGACCTTCATTACAACAAATTAGATCTTCCTATTTCTGATCCAAAAGATATTAGTGTCATCTGTAGTACCAATATTGATACTAGAATACCATTGCAAGACTATATCTTTGATAATTCTATTACAAACTTTGGCATGCATTTTCCAAGTACATTTGAATCTGTCAATTTTGATATCTTTTGTCAGAATCCCAATTTTGTAAGTTCATCTTCATTGCCATGCTTCGAGCCCAATATTAGCTCTACTGATAGCCCTATTCTAGTTAGTTGTTCCAAAAATGATATGACTTCAATGATGAATACTGAGAAATTGAATTTTCCCAAAGAAATTGAAAGTCAAGATACATTCCCATTCTTGATAGATTCTCGATTTGCAGTTGATAGTCTTGAGAGAAATGAGCAAAACAATATCAATTATGATATTAGTAATTTGTATGAAGTTGGTACTGCTTGTACATCGATTTACATGAAGAAACATGTTCCTCCTCCAGCCCTTGCCACATCTCCAGTATCAACATTCACTTTAGATACAATTTCTTTTGAGGAAGTTGTTAATGTTTCTTCTCCATAGGGAAGCTCTATCTAGTTTGCACAATTCCATATATTTTTTGTTTTTCATATTGAACAATACAATTTGAAGCATAGTATTCTTATGATAAACTTTACCTATAATTTTCTTATGTTTTTGAAATCTTCTAAATGTGCATATCTAATCATCTAGATAGGGTGACATTGTGAGAACAATAATTTAGAGTCTAAAATGTTTTCTAGTATGAATGCATTTTGCAATATATCATTTATCATCTTTATAAAATAAAAAATGTCTCATTCTATATAAATTTCCACTACAATACAAATCCAATTTATATAAATAGATGTAGTTACAATAATCATATTTAGTATGTCATTTATATAATCTATGAAGGCTAAAGTAGAAAACTGTGAATACTTGATATCTAAATAAGAATGCACCTAAATAGTTTTGTATATGGATTCTCCATCATATCTAAGAGATTAAATATCATATCATTTCTCATAATCATATATGTTAAATATGGATTACAAAATTCATACAAGGTTTACAAAATATATAAATTTAATGAGAATTACTCTAACAAAATACATGTGTGAACAATTCAATCTATAGATTTCAATTTTGTTGTTTACATACCAGAGTTAAAACAAAGATATTTGATTTACTCATTATGTCATCTTGCAAAAGTAAATTAGTCATGTGAAAACTTCTACATACTATGAAGAATAATAGATATGAATGTGAGAAAAAGATATTTTTTATATAATCATATGTTAAGTTTGAAATAGACATGAGTAGATTTACAAACTAGTTTTTGCATAATAAAATATATATATATAATTTCAATAAACTTAATACGTTACAACTTGAACTCCATAAAATTAATAACAATGACATTTTCATATTGCAAACCCTGAAGCAAGAAGAGAAGATCCTCAAACTATTATTTTACACATTAAATACAAGCACAACTACTAAGTGTTCTCTTCATAAACATATCAGGTATATCAAACCTCTGTTCTTTACTTGTCGACAAATCTTTTTTTCCTCACAAAAATGAAGAGAAAAATAGAAAATATATAAGGAAAAGCAAAAGAAATCATAGATGTAGAAAATTATAAATTATTGAATCGTTGTCAAGTATATAATATTGATGATGCACTTAGAATTGAGGGCCTATTTAGAAGTAATACATTTAAGTACAATGTAGGAGACTGTCTTTTTGATTCATTAGCATTTCTACTTAATAATCGTTACACATCAACTGAATTACGTAAAGGAACAATTGATTACTTTTTAAAACACTATTCAGAATGCGATGAGCAAGCAATTTGGTCATATAACAATGAATTAGATCCTAGTATGTTACATGAATTGCATCAAATAGAAAACATTGAAACTTATTTTTGGAGAATGCGGAAATCAGCAATGCCAACTACAAATAATGAAGAAATTGGGTTATGGGGAGACATATTTTGTATTAAGTGGCTATCCAAATGGCTAGGCATACAAATAAAGGTTTGGTCAGTAGTAATGGCACAACAATATTTTCATTTCAATGAATCATCAAATGGAGAATCATATTGTATCCTTTTACATGATAGAACTCTGCTCCATGAACATTTTGAGCCACTTCAACGATATGAAATGCATTTGACGAATGCCAATACTACTGTATCACTTCGTCAAATAAAAAAACTAATTAGAAATATAGAAACACATAATAAACCCCAATTTAATCAAATTGAAAATATTCAACAGTGTAGGCTCAATTCACTATGACAAATCAAAAGACAGATATGTACAATAAAAACACCCATATCTGCAAGCCATGGCGCAGTATGATAACAAGTGGCAATGCTCCTTTGGGAGGTTTATTCCCTTACTCAATGTTAAAGGAATGTGAAGCAATTACATGTGTTTACAATGCTATACAATTAGGTTTGAACAATAACTGTGACCTCATAATCATGCATTCCTTGAATGCACATTCTACCCACTTGGGTCAACATCTCTCAACAAGGATCTTAGAGGTCATTAGCGCATTGATTTAATTAAACAAACATGTTCCTCCTCGAGGCCTTGTGACATCTCCAGTATCCACATCCACTTTAGATATAATTTCTCCAGAGGAAGTTGTCAGTGTTTCTTCTCCATATAGAAGCTCTATGTAATTTGAACAATTTGCTATATTGTTCATTTCTAGTTTTGAACTACACAATTCTATGCATTTTATGCTTATGATTAAGTTTACCTTTACTTTTCTTATGTTTTTAGGGTTTTTAAAAGGAACATATCTCATCACCTAGAGAGTGTAACATTATGAGAACTATAATTTACAACTTGGAAAGTTTTCTAGTATAAATGGGTTTTCCTATATCTTGTCTACCATCTAGGAGCTTGTGCTATGTAAATAACATTGTGGTTAAATAGTTTTGTCTATGGATTCTCTATTATTTGTAAGAAATTTAATATCAGATCATTTGCCATAATCATATATGTAAAATATGCAATGCGAATTTCATACAACATTTACCAAATACATAAATTAGAATTAGAAAGAGTCTAAAAAAATACATGTGTCAATAATCCAATTTATACATTTCAATTTTGTTATCGACATTCGATAGTTATATAAAGATATTTAATTTACTCATTACATCATCTTACAAAAGTAAATTAGTCATGTGGCGACTGCTACTTACTACGAAGACCAATAGAAATGAATGTGAGATTTTTTTTTTTTTCATAAAGTCATATGGTAGAATTCGAATAGAGATTAGTAGATTTATAAACTACTTTTACCACAATAATGTGAAAATATATAATTTTGATAAAATTGAAATCTAACAATTTTCATTGCAAACAAATAATAACAATAACATTTTCGTATTGCAGAACTAGAACCAAGAAGAGAAGATCATCCAAAAATATTATTCTCCACATTAAATACAAGCACAAGTTGACTAAGTGTTCTCTTCATAAATATAACAGGTACATTAAACTTCTTCATTTTACTTCCAAACAATTCTATTTTTTTGTTTGCAAAAATGAAGAGAAAAATTGAAAATAGACAAGAACAAGCAAAACAAATAGTAGATGTAGAAAATTATAGACTATCAAATCGCTCTCAAGTAGATAATATTGACAATGTGCTAAGAATTGAAGGCCTATATAGAACTAATACATTTAAGTACAATGTAGGAGATTGTCTTTTTGATTCATTAGCATTTCTACTTAATCATCACTACACCTCATCTGAATTACGTAACGAAGCAATTGATTACTTTATAAAATGCTATTCAGAAGGTGATGAAGAAGCAACTTGGTCATATAACAATGAATTACATCCAAATACATTAGATGTACTACATAAAATAGACAACATTGAAACTTATTTTTGGAGAATGCGAAAATCAGCTATGCCAACCACAAATAATGAAGAAATTGGATTATGGGGAGACACATTTTGTATTAAGTGGCTATCCAAATGGCTAGGCATACAAATAAAGGTTTGGTCAGTAAGAACGACGCATAAATATTTGCATTTTAATGAATCATCTAATGCAGAATCACACTCTATCCTTTTCCATGATACAAATCCTCTTCATGGACACTTTGAGCCACTTCTATCATATCAACTGCATTCGACTAATATCAATTCAACTGCATCACTTTGTCAAATTAAAAAACTAATTAGAAACACCAACAAAAACAATAAGATCAAATTCAATCAAATTGAAAAAATTCAACAATATAGGGTCAACTCACTACGAAAAATCAAAAAATAAATACATTTCAAAAAAATTGCAACATGTACAAAGTTGGAAAAAGGAATTTCAAAATCAGCCATTGAATTGTTCAAAAAACAAATTGAAGTTACACCTAGATATGTATGTTCAATTTGTCAAATGTTGCATTTTAAAAAAGACATTACAACTTTGAAAGACAAAGAAATGAAAATGTATTATAGCTTGTCCACAAATAAACAAATCACAACAACAAACTATATTTGTTCCAAATGCAAAGCATCGTTGAAAGAATGTAAATTACCAAAATCTGCAACTCCAAATTACATCCGAACAAATAATCCATTAGGATATGTGGCAATGTTGACACAAATAGAAGAACGACTAGTGTCCCTTAGAATTGCATTTGCACAAATTTGGCAATTAGGATACAAAAATTCACAATTAGGTTTGATTGGGTCTATTATAAATGTACCAGTTAACTCTAATATCATACAATGAGCATTACCACGTTCAACGAATGAATCATCGACAATAGTTGTTGCTCTTAAAAGATGCTTGCAGTATAAAAATGTATACCAAATAGGAATGGTACATGCAAATATGATAATGAAAGCATTGGATCAATTATCAAACAAAAAATTATACAAGATGGAGAATGTTGAGATAAACAAAGACTGGATTGAAATTCTACGACTAGATAGTGCAAAGGACACAACAAGCAATAACAATACAAGCGACAATGATGTTGAAAGCGATATTGAAAATGAAATACCTAGTGAAACATTGATACATGGTTTCACTGAATCTAAGTGCATACATGAAATGCAAGACAAGATCATAGAAATTGCACCAGCAGAAGGAAATAATCCAATTGGAATATTTAAAGATAAATACGCTGAAGAGATGAATTTCCCTACACTGTTCTTTGGCAATCCACGTGATGAGGACATTGTCAAAAGATATTTGTATCAAAAAATTATAAAGTGGGAATTACAACATTCAAATAGGAAATTTGCTTGCCACGCTACGAACCTATTCTTCAAAACCATTAAAATTATAATACAACAAGTGCTATCCACAATATGGATGAGATTACGTAAGGGGTAATTAAAAGGGAGAAGGCTACTAGCAAAAGATGTGAAACATAAACCTAATTTATAAAATATTCTTAAATCCAACATTGGTTATGTCGATTTCAAAAAAATAAGAATATCTCCAGAGTATTTGCATCAACTAAAAAAAAATCTATTTGCGATGATAAGATAACTTGGACCACCAAATTTTTTTGTTACATTTACAAGTGCTGAACAATATTGGGAACCATTAACCAAAACACTTGAAGAACTACATTGTACATATCAAAAAGCAACCAACCATGAAGAATCAAATAGTACAATCGAAGATGGAAGAATTCATTTGATTAGAAGAGATCCGATTACATGTGCATGCTATTATAGGCATAGAATTAATGCAATGAAGAAATTAATATTAACAGACAATTCCTTTTTTGGAACCATTTTAGATTATTTCTCCATAACCGAATTTCAAAATCGTGGAAATGAGCATGATCATTTCCTCTTGTGGATTAGACAAGCACCAATTTATTGAAGAGATAGTAACATAACTATTGAACATTTTGTAGACAACTACATTACTTGTAACACTGAACATCTACGTCCAGATATAGCTACAATACACAAACAACACCACATGAAACAATGTCAAAGGTCGAAGAAACAAACTTGTAGATATAATTTTCCGCTCCCGCTAATGAAGAAAACTACAATTTTGGAACCAACTAAAACCAATGACGAAAATTTGATTTCAGCAGCATCAAAAATACTTTCCACTTTACAACAAGCAAACTATGACAAATCAATCTCATTTCAAATGTTCATAAATGAAATGAATATTAGTGAAGATGAATACATAATTTCCATCAATTCTACAATCCATAGGCCGACAATATTTTTGAAAAGGAAACCATCAAACATATGGAATAATAGTTTTGCTAGAACAATGCCTGAAATATGGAAAGCAAATACAGACACACAATTTGTATTGAATGCATATGCAGCGGCTATGTATTGTAGCTCGTATATGACAAAAGTAGACAAGTCAATGACAAATGCATTCAAAAGAATTCATAAAGATCATGAACAAAATAGTATTGATGCAATAAATATGATTAGTAAACTAGGAAATGCATTACTCAATTTACAACAAATGTCTTCGCAACAAGCAACACACATTGCTTTATCACTTCCATTAAACTATAGTTCAAGAAAATGTGTATTCATTGATACAAGAAATGAGGATGAGAGAACATTTATCTTAAAATCAACTAAACAATTGAGCAAAGAACCAGATGATTCAAAAAATGTAACATCAAAATCATTGATAGATTACTATCTAGCATGACCAACAACACTATCACACATTTGTCTTGCAGATTTCGTTTCTAATTATAGAAAAGATGGCAAAAAATTACAAAGTAAAGCTGAAGCAAATATAATATGTTTTGTAAACTTCAACAAACATATTGACTTAGAAAACCGTTGTAGAGAACAATTACTACTATATGTGCCATTTACACAAAGTGAAAAATCACTTAAAAATGGATTCCAAACATGGCATAGTGCTTATTTGTATCATGAAAATATTATTACATCAAATCACATAAAATACAACTACAAAGTCAACCCTATGTGGGGCGACATTGAAAAAGCTATAGATGAAATCAACACAAACAATGATCTTGATGAAAATGAAAGCCTTACTAAAAATCATATGCAGATGAAAGAACAATATAATATACAATTAGATATTGAGACAGAAAAAATCAACAAAACAAATACAATATTTCAAAACGAATTTGAAATTGCAAAACATCCTCAAATAATAGATAATTCTGAGTACTACAAATTAAGACGAATGTTAAACAAAGAACAACAAGCAATTGTAAAAGACATCGCATTGAAAAAAATAAACAACATCAAAGCACCATTGCACTTGTTTTTAACAGGAGGTGCTAGAATGGGAAAAACATTTACCACAAAAGCCATATATCAAACACTTATTTGCATATACAACTCATCTATTGACAACGATCCAAATAAACCAAAAGGACTGATACTTGCTTATACAGGAAAAGTAGCATATAACATAGGTGGATTGATAATTCATTCAACATTACACATGCCATTTAACAAGTCAGAATTCATCCCATTGAGTTTTGAAATATTGGATGCTATGTCAAAGCATTATCAACAACTCCGTGTGGTATTGATAGATGGAATTTCTCTAGTGGGTTCAAGATTTCTACGTTACATTGAAAAACATTTACGGGACATAATGCAAACCCCCACTAGCTATTTCGGAAATCTAGATACAATTTTTTGTGGTGATCTTTACCAAGTACAACCTATACAAGATGCACTAGTATTTGAGAATCCTCAACATTAAATGAACTAATGCCTTATAGCTTTTGGAAACAAAATATAAAATTCTATGCACTGCAATCGACAATGCGACAAAAAGATGAGAAATTTGTTTCAATACTTGATAGAATCTGAGTTGGATCCCAGACAATTCAAGACTTGGAGTGTTTAAATAAAAAATGTTTGCGCTCACCGCCAATGGACCCAACATTCCCCTTCCTCTTCTATAGAAGGAAAGATGTGGAAAAACATAATGAAAACATGTTATCCATCACACAAGGAGAGGTAATTATATTGAATGCAATTGATGAACATGATAACAACTCTAATACAGTTATGTTGTATGACCGTTCAATTAATCTACCATCTCACATACTCTTAAAACCTAATATGCTAGTTGAAATATATGCTGGAAATTATGACACGGAAGATGGGCTTGTCAATGGATCGGATGGAACATTCCAAGCATACACAAAATACACTAATTTCGATATAGTTTGGATCAAGTTCACTAACTCAAAAGTTGGACATCGACAAGTGAAAAGACTAGCACAATGTTATAGTGAGTGCATAGACAAAAGTTGGGCACCCATACTTCGCATTGCAAAGCCTACTAAAAACCTATACAACCAAAAAGAAATGACAATCAGAAAACAATTTCCAATACAACTAGCATGTGCTCGTACTATTCACAAATCACAAGGCCTTACAATGCAAGCATTAGCATTTGATCCATCAGGCATAAACAAACATGGTTTGGCATATACAACACTATCACATACACGAACAATTGACACATTGTTCTTGATAAGACCTCTAACACAAAACCATTTCAAAGTGAAAAAAAAAAGTAATTAATGAAATGTCACGCCTATAATCAACATCAATTTGGGAGTTTGAAAATCACCATCTCCAAAGCATTAGAGACAAACAATTACTACTAACCACATTCAATACTCTTAACCTGCTTGTACATATCGAAGGCATGCTTAGTGACCATGAAATGATGTCAACTGATATTATTTGTCTACAAGAAACACATATGCAACTATCAAAACATAATAATGAATTCCAAAATTTTAATCATTTCTCAACAAACCACATACATGGTGTAACAACATTTACTAGAATAATCTATCAATTTCAAAAACAGTGCAACATAAAACAACAAATGTAGAAGATATAACAATAACAATAAATTTTCCAAGTGATGAGATGAACATATGTAATCTATATGCAAGACCCACCACACCAGTAACAGAAATTATAACAATCACAAATCAAGTATTCTCCTTTGTCAATTTAACATCAACTTTATATATTCTAGGCAACTTCAACATTGATATGTCAGTGGATAATGGACGAAAGAATTTTCTATCAAATCACATGCACAATTCTAAAATGAATTTTATGTTATATAAATTAAACTTTGTCAACAAGCCACTAATTGATCATATTTGGTGTAACATAAATGTAAAACCATGTTCTATTTACAAATCAGAAGCATATTGGAGTGATCATGATCCAATTTATATAACCATTGAAACAAATGACAAATTCAAATCCACTTAGTATCTTTTTAAAAATATTAACATTATTAGTATTTCTTGTAGCTAACAATGGAGTCGAGCAAGAGAGTCGAAACAAGCCAGAAAACCATACAAAAAATATCAAAAAGGTGAAAAGCATTGTCTATGTTCAATTATACTATCCAAATTACTCTTGAAAACAATAAATTCAACTGATGTAAACATTGTAGATCCAAAAGCAAGAAGAAAAATACAGTATCAATTGAAGAACTTCACTCCCATAAGGGAGGAAATATATTTGAAGGAGATGTAATTGTGGTCTACAAAACAAGTCTTAACAAACAAAACAATACAAAAGAAGTTCTTCGTGCGGATTTAACTGATGAAAAAGGTGAAATGACAATTACTATCAATGTAATTGGTGTCCTTGTAAAACAACATGAATCAAAAATAGTTCCTGGAACAGCTATATGCATTACAAATTTCCAAATTGCACCAAAGACAGACTATGACAGAGGTGATTGTGACTGCATCTTGATTTTCACAAACACAACAATAGTTGAAGTCATACCATGCATGCATGATGAATACAAATTCATACCAACTAGCACAATTAGACAACTTCTTACAAATGAAGAAAACTATGCAATTGGATCTGTAGTGGCACTTGTGGTGGGAACAAAAAGAACTTCTTTCCAATTTTTTGTTGAAATAAAAGATGGCCATTCAGAAATCAACAAAGCACAGGTATTTAAATATTCCTCTAATTCTTTATTTCATTGCAATTTACATCAATTACTACTTACCATATTTTTAACTAAACATAAATGTTCAAATAAAAACATGCATCCACAATACAGGTACAAATACACGAGAGTTTGGAACATCATTTCTCTTCAATGGAAGAACAAATATGCCTCAAACAATATCCAATCATGTTATTGAGAAACATTGTAAAGAGGTGAGAATAAAGATACAACACTCTACAAACAACTCAATCAACATACATCAGCAAATTGAATAACAAGAGGGCCTTCGAGTATCTCAAAAATTTGTTGCATTCAACAATTGAGGTAACTAAGGCATTTGATTATGTCAGCAATTTGTTGTATTCAACATTTAACACAGTCACATTTGCACCTATGCAATTATACACTATTAGAAAATGATTAAAAAATACATAATATACATCTTCGTTATATTTTGCAGATTTATGGAACAATAAGAATAGCCAATGCATTTTCAAATCCATTTCAAGCTTTCTGTCCAAATTGCAACTACAAATTTGATATATATGGAGAACTACAAGAACAAACTGCCTTTTGTATTAAATGCAAACAACAAGTTGCATATATCTACTCTCACTACTTGAAAGTGATTTTGACAAGTGATAGAAAGAAAACAATGGAATGTACAATGGATAGATCTATTATGCAACTCTTGCTTCCCGAATTACTAAACATTTCCTATGAAGAATACATTGATGACAAATCATCAATTGTCTTCATCCTAAGAGACTTCTACAAAAAAGGACATTTCAAATTGAATCCAAACAACCTCATAACCAATGCACAATCTATTGAAGAATGATATATACATCTTATATCCAAGTACACTTGTATTTCACAAACATTTAGCTTCATTTAAAAATTCAATTTCTATACTACATTATCTATTGAAAGATTATCACATAAAATAAAAAAAAATGTCCTCATAACCACCTTCAAACATTTTTCTGCAGAAGGGAATGTCCAAAAACACGTGGGTTGTCATCTTCAACAAGGAGAATAACTGCCACATCTGGAACAAGGACAATAAATATGCAATAGTTCTATATGTTATAGGATTTTCATTTCACAATTAATGACTACAACAAACAATAATATAATTATCTACTACCATTTGTAATGTATTGACCATAGTGGTCTATAGACAGAAAAATGCATATTCCTGACTTTTCTATGCATTTACACTCATACTTATTTCTAGTTTTCTATGAACATTGCTATGCAATTACATTGATATATATTTCTACTTTTATATCTAAATTCTACACTTTGCTATGTATTTACATTGATATATATTTCTTAGTATATGCAATTATTACCACTATGTTAAGCAATTCTCAAACAAACAACAACTCACAAATCCTACCGGCAGGAATCGGATGCAATGCATCTCTTGTTATTTTAAAGAAAATGAAGTGATAAAAGGAATGTTGTGAAGCAACACAAACATTTAAAAAAATAGATAGAGAGAAGAATATAAAGCCATATGGCCTTTGTATCTAGCCCTTTCCGAATATACATGATCCCTCTCACTGCCGCAGATCGTGCAACTTACTAAACTTGGTCTTGGTCGATTTCACCAAGTTGCCAGGTGGGACCCCGCCTGCGAGATCCTGACGAACTTTATTTGTAAATTTGTGACTGTTCGTGCTATAATACAATCAAATTTTCTATCTGTTGAGGCATCTTGCTAGTATATTCTTCAGTAGCCATGAATATATCCGATGTTGAATGTTTACACCGTCAGAATACCTTTTTGACCGATGGTTACGCCCACCGTCAAATTAATCCTCGAATAAATTACATATTTTGACATCTAGATTCATGATTTTATATTTCATATTTTTCAATCATATTTATAATATTTATAGTCTTGCTTTTTGATATTAGAATAATTACATATTTTGAAAATTAGATTTATGATTTTATATTTCATATTTTTATATCATATTTATAATATTTATTTTCACATCAATTTCAATTAATTGTAAATTTTAGGTGAAATTTTATTATTTTTGTGTCATTTTTAACCCTCATTAACTTACACTCATCTAACAAGCCAACCTTTTCTATCAAAATTCTATATATTCTTCTCCAACATTGTATAACAACATCAATGTATAAACACTTACACACACACATTGAAAATGTTGAGTAGACCTTAATATCCTCATTGGCACAATTGGATACTTCCTTATATTTTGGACGACTAAACATAAGTGACAACTTGTGTGCTCAATAACTTTCCTACACTGTGATATTAGTAGCTTAAGGAAACATAGATGTAGATATACATATAAAATTCTATTTTTTCATACACATTAATAATACTATTCAATGTTCAAACTAGGAAAAAGCATTAACAAAAAATATGTAAACTAGAAAATTAAAAGAGTCTAATAGATAGAACAAACTTATTAGTACAAAGGAAAGAGATAAATGGATAAGTAGTCGTGCATACTATGGATCAAGCCAACTATTATGAACTAGTACTCTATCATATTGCCTAATAAGGTTTTCCAATTGGTAAGTGCAAGAAGGCATGGAGAACAAATTTGTTTTAATACCTTAAATAAATGTTGGTGTCATTCTATTCATTAAAACTATACATTATTGCAAAGAAAATTCCTAAAAAGCATTGAAATGCATGAGAATGTTTTTCCATGAATTTCCAAGATACACAACATAGTTGGGAACTATATACACTTTGGATAGAAGTTATTGTATTTTCAACTTAAGTATCATTGGTAGTGTCTAGATCCACCCACTTGTCATACATATTGTGTGTCACACATATGTTTAAAGCCTATTTATATCACATAATCACTTTTATCTCCTTTGTTATTCTTGCAATTCTTCCCTATACTCCTTTTCCATCTAGGGTCCCCACAGACTTTCATATGTGGAAGCATATGTGTGTGTAGAAGATGCCTCATAAAACTCCAATGTGTGGGGCTCTCCTACATTTACAAGTATATAGAAAGATATCATATGTCACATATATGTGTACACCACTAATAATAGGTGAAGATTTTCTCAATCACACTTGTGCACTTAAGAATTTACTATTTATAGAAATACCATCCTCCTTGGAGGTAGACTCCTATCCAAAACATGACTTTCACTTATTGATCTAAAGGCATATACATTGAATTTTGGGTTTAGAAATAGGGGCCCATTTCTTAACAACATTAGTATCCTTGGTTGACTTCATAGGATATTGCTATTGAATTATCCTTGCCCATCCATTTGGCTAATAATTTTCTTGTAAGCCGTGAATTTAAAAATATTAGCTAGCAAATGATATGTCTTGGTAAATTCTAGACATGGGCATTTAGGTTTTTCTATCAATTTATATTCTCTAGCTATCCATCTTTCCATAATAAACTCAAAATATTCATGTCTAATACACTTTCCAAGTTTAAAACTTCCTTTCATGGTGTATTTGTCTTATCTTGATAGTTGGAGGTGATTCTATATAAATTATCTATATCATTCACTTTAATTTGAACATATGTTGACCCTTGTGTTGGATCAAACAATTCTTTAACATGCTTTTCCCTAATCTCAAAATTTGTTGTATGCTTCTTGAAACACATATGTCTATGCATTTCTAAAATAAAAATATTGACCTAATATTATTGGATTGCACTCTATCTCTAGCATTTTAATGAAATTATAAATCTAGTTGAAATACTACTTTTTCAATAGTGATCTCTATATAATCTTTTACACCCATAGATGTTTTTCGTTTGTGTGTCTTTTTTTAATTGAAAGGATATGTGGTGAGATTTAAAGCACAATTTGTCTTATGCCCACTCATACATCTTATGTAATCATTAAAATTTAGATCCCATATCAATCATAATAATATTTTTAGGATACTATGATACTTAATTACAATCCTAATGTATATTTTGTCATGTTTTCTAACATATCGGATATGGTTCTTGTATGAACCTTAGGGGGATGAGATATTAATTTATTATTGTTATCAAGTGTTAACTTGGAACATCATTGTAATGGAATTCATGGTATTGGTGGTCACAAAAGTTATTGGAACCTTAAGGAGTTATAGAGAATTTTTCAAGTTATCATTGGGCCCAAATTAGTTGCTACACCTAGAGATGTTAGCGTTTAAAGATTACAAGTTATGTATATTATCTATAATGATTCATATTTTGTTGTGGGAGTTACTTTTGATATATTTATCATATTGGGAGTTACATTTTCTATTTTAGGATTTTAACCATGTGGGTGGAGCATTAAATTTTTTGATGGGGCCATTTTTGTTCCTATTTTGATCCCATGATGTATGCCTTTTTTGCAAAAACCACTCATGGATTTTATTTCTATTTTTTGTATATGTTGGAGCCTTGAGATAGAAGTATTATGAGAAGTTGATTTACAAGTACACTACTCTTGTAAAAATTCTATCAAATTGAAGAGAGAATAATATTTCATATATATATACTTTATTGTTCAATATTAATACATTCTTGAGCATATCTTTGATGATAGAATATATTCCTATAATTTTTCTCCACATACATATGGTGTTATATATTAATATTTTATGGTTTTCTAATCATATTTATTGTTATAAATGTTCATCAAACATGCAGTCTTGTAATAGATAGTTTGTAATGTTGCATACATAAATTTCATATTTTTGATAACTTTAAAAAACTTTCATTAATGGTTTATTTACCTTATTATAATACTATTTCATGTTTGAGCCTTGGTTTTGTATAGAGGGGGGAACCTTTTTCAAAGTGTTCAAGGTTTTTTGGTTGATATAGGAGCTTTTATTTAATTTTTTTTTATATATTTGTGAATGGTTTAGAACTATAGCCTCTACTTTTCATTCAAATATCAAAAAAGTCAAGGGAAATAGGCATGAGTTGTTGAAGTTAAAGATGGAAGATATAATAAAGAAAGAGATAAACATGGAACCACTATAAGTAATATAAATAAATCTACAAAATTTGATAAAGATTGGTTAAAATTAGAAAAGAATCTATGATGAGACATTCAGTTGTGCCTTGTAGGTTACATCCTTTAAGTGCTTCTAAAGATGTTATTGCATATAAATAATGGAAGATCATATGTGATATCTATCAAACTAAAAGTATAAAATAAATTATATCTCAAAAGATATATGTTTTATAAAAATGAAATATGGTGACTTGGTTACATATCATTTAGATGATTTTAACTTGATTTTGATTTAGTTATTGATGTATATGTTAGGATAGAATAATACAATCAATGTATCTTACTACTTTTATCTTCAATTGGAAGCTAAAAACATTTATTTTTTCTTATTCTAATGAATATTTTGATTTTTGTGAAAATTGTGTTTGGTAAATAAAATAGATCATATTTTCCTTTCAGAAATTATAAACCAAAAAATTATTAAAAATCATTCATTCGAATGTGTTTGATCTACTAGATATGGGTTCTAAGAAAAATAATCATTATTATATTATAATCATTAATGGTGCATGTGGATACACTTTGATTTATTTTATGCATTCTAAATCTATTTTTTTCTCTAAATTTAAGGAATTTAAGACTTTGGTTGTAAAAATATCAAAATATAAAAACATCTTTCTAGAACTCATCAATTTTTTTCTAAAAAATTTGACGAGTTTTATAGGCACCATTTGAAATAATATAACCCCTATGCGTGTGACAAAAAAATGGGTTACAAAAATGATGAACTAAACCTTAATGGAAAGAGCTAGAAGTATGTTAAGTGACTATGAGTACAAAATTTTTCTTGGTAAATTGATCTCCTTGTTTGGATCTTGTTTATATAACTCTTTATGAAGTGTGGATAGGTAACAAATATTTTATTTCACTTTTAAGGGCATTTGATTACTATGATTTTTATAATGTGTTTAATGAAATGAGATCTAAACTAGATTAAAAAGTATAAAAAAATGCATCTTTGTTGGTTATGGTGAGAATGTAAGATGTTATAAGTTTTGGAATCTAAAAAATATAAAAAATATTTATTGTTGAGATGTGATTTATAGGTATTTTAGAATATTTTTAGGTCTTAAACAACTAAAGGAAAATGTTGGAAATAAAATAGTGCATTGTTAGATTAAGGTAAAAAATAAAAAAAAATACACATGTTGAAGGATAAATGATGGATTTAGAGGAAGAATAATTTTAAGATCATATTTTTTTGTAGAATTGTTGGGATGATCATGTAGAAGAATAGATGGATCCCCTTACTTCTATCTTAAGCTAATCCACAAAATAATGAAACTCAATAAATAGGTATAGTTCATCATATCAGTGCTATGTATTTGAATTTTTATTTATTAATGATGAAATAAGACCTTTTGGGGAGGACATCTCTTTGGAGGATAACGAGTCTTCTATGAAAGAGGAGATGATGACCCTTCATGGTTATTATGCATGAGATATTGTTAGTTTTCTCAAAGGAATAAAGCATGTTGGTTGTAACTGGGTGTATAGAAAAACCAAAGGATATGGATGATTAGAGTGAAAAAAGGTTAGATTGGTGGCTAAGTGCTACTCCCAAAAAATGAAGCTAATTTTGATGAAATTTTATCTATTGTTACAAAGTTATATTCTATTAAATTCATATTATCTATCATTTTAGTTTGCAATTTCATGATTGAGAAAATAGATGCTAAGAGTAAGTTTTATTGCATGGGGATATTAAGGAGGATATTTATATGTGATAGATTTTCTTTTGTGAAGTGTAAGATACATTTAGTTTTTAGGTAAAAGAAATCATTGCATGGTTTAAAGTTTAGTCACCTTGGATGTGATACCAAAAGTTTTATGACTTTACATTGAGTTTGTATTTTTTTAGTGACTAGGGAGGATGATTGTGTATATGTTAAAATTACTAATGACAAGATTATAATCATTAGCTTGCATGTTCATAAAATGTCTATTGTAACAACAAAGTAATGATTAGAGGGCTCAAAACCTATCTTTACAACACATTTGATATCAAGGATTTGGGGTATATATAATATATTAAATTTTATATGGA
This sequence comes from Sequoia sempervirens, assembly GCA_007258455.2. NCBI lineage: Eukaryota > Viridiplantae > Streptophyta > Pinopsida > Cupressales > Cupressaceae > Sequoia > Sequoia sempervirens. Next base: position 19,716 of record VDFB02356870.1, read on the forward strand.
GATCAATAGGGATTGGGTACACATGAAGCTTTTGTTAAGTTAGAGTACACTATAAGTTTGTTGATACCATTTTACTATAGTTTATTATGCATAGTTATAAACCTCTGGGTATTTATTTTCATATTAGATATAATGATTTTAAGGATATTTCTAGCATGCCTTATCCTAGTGCTACTGATATTTTTATGAATTAAATGGTTTCTACTTGATCATATATTGCCCAATTAGTGAGAATTTTGGACAAGTTTGCATCTAACTTTGGTAAGGAGCACTACAATTATATTAATACGGTGTTTAGATATTTGAGATGGAATTTTATTACTATTTGTGGTTATTGAGCATATATTATCATTGATGTCAAGGATTATTTTCCTTGATGTCAAAAGTGCTCACTGATGTCAAAGGAGTGATTTCAATAGATCAGTGAGAATTAAATATAATCGTACTATTATATTCAAGAGATTTTAAAATTAGAGTGTATTTATGATTTGATTATGTAATCTTAAAGTGTTTAAGAAAAAGAAAGAATACTACTTGTAATATGCTTGAAATATCATGCTTGTCTCTATTCATGTCAATGGAAGTAATCCAGAAGTTTGACTAAAATGTTTGAGGTATGTTACCCAAATAGTGAGATTGTTCTAGTAACATGTTTTGATCTAATTTTTTTCTTGTATGTGAGTTATGTCCTACAATTTTAAAGGAGAACATTTCTACACATAGTTTCTCTTATTCCACAGTTTCTAGAATTTATGTTCATTAGGCAAAAAGTTTGAAGTGATAGAAGGGTCATCTTGTTGGTTAATTAACTAGGTTGATGTTCCAGATCAATGTGGCAATCAATTGTTGTTTGTGATCTTCTGAGATAGAATGGGAAGGTGAAATAGGCCCAAGTTAAGGTCGATAAAGGAAGCACACAACATTATGTTCTATTGGCAGCAACAAATTTGATTTAGGACCGACCTACTACATGTTTCATACAAATTTGAATTTAGGTCCACCTTAGCTGACCTGGATAATTGTGGATGGTGTTAAGGGATTCATCACTAACATGAAATGATGTTAATATAATGGGATGTATATAATGAATAATCATTATAGTTTAGGTGTGTATAGAGAGTACATGTGTGTGTGTAATTATGTGAGAAAGTGTAAATTTAGGTGCTATAATGGGGGTTGCATCTTAATCATTGTGTGTTGATCATGGAAGACCATAAGTTGTGTGAGAGAGTGTCTGAAGGTATATTAGATTGAGTGTAAGATGTGTGATCATCATTGAAGATCTGCAAACCTTATCTATGTAATTCGGTAAGACTAGTGTCCTACTTATTGAGTTGGTGCTCAAATCTTTCTATTAGGGACTAGTGTCTCCAGTAGGTTGGTGCCTACAAATATAGCATGGGATTGGCATCTCAAGTAGGTTTTTTTCTACTTTATCATTATAAGTTATTCATTATTTTATGAGGCTAGATTTGGATAGTAGATCCAAGTAGCTCTTCTCCCCATGGTTTTTCCCATTCCGAGTTTCCATGTATATCTGGTGTTCATTATGTGGATGTCTGCATCTATATTGCTTGATAGATACTAGCTATTTTGATTCATGTTATGAGAAGTAGCTAGTGTTAATTCATGTTGAATTAAAGAGATTTAAATATATTTGATATACTACTTCACCCCCTCTTAGTATGTTGTGTGCCCTTCAATTGGTATCAAAGTGAGGTTCCTTTGAAGACACTTAAAATCTTGAGGAAAATTTGGGATGGCACACTAAATGGCTCGAGAAGGATTTTCTTCAAATAAGGCATAGCTCTTTGATGGATCCAATTATGCATTTTGGAAAATAAGGATGGAAGCTTCCTAATGTCCCTATGGTTTGAGGTTTGGAAATTGGTTGTGGATGGATATGAGATCCTTGAAATTCCTCCAAGACATTAGGCCAAAAGAAGGCTTGTGAGAATAATACTAAAGAAAGGAACACTATTTTATGTGGTTCATCTAACTCTGAGTTTGTAAATATCATGGATTGTAGGACAACAAAGGAAGTATGGAGTAAGCTACACAACATCTATCAAGGTGATGAGAAGGTCCAACAAGAAAATATTCAAACTCATCGAGCTTAGTTTGAAAGTCTAAAAAATGAAGGAAGAGGAAAACATTACCACTTTCCTTCTTCGAGTTGATAAGGTTTCCGATTCCATTAGAGGTCTTGGTGAATAACTAAAATAAGGTATGATTGTGGAAAAGGTACTCATATCCCTTCCCTAAAAGATTGAACAAATGTTTCTATTATTGAAGAAGCTAAAGGTTTGAATACCCTAACTATCGATTAGTTACATGGAATTCTGACTACCTATGAAATAAGAATTGAGAATGATAAATTTGTAAGGAAGGAGGATACATTCAAGGTGTACAAGAAGAAAGATGATCTATATTCAGAAGATGGATTAGATTTGAAGGAAGCTCAATTTATCAAATAGTTACAAAGAGGTTCTGAAAAGTATAAAGGTAAGTTGTCTTTTAAATATTTTAATTATGATGAAGTAGGAAATTCCATGACTAATTTTCCATATAAAGAAACTAACAGTGATGAGAAGAAGTCATTCCAAAAATGGAAAAAGTTTTAGAAAAATTAGAAAACTTTCTTTATGAATGAGGAAGGCTACTCATCTAATGATATTGACAAGGCCACTTCTAAGAATGAAAGAAAAAAGGATATTTTCATGGCTATGGAAACCTCTAAAGAATATTTAGAAATAAGTTATAGAATTGAAGATGATGCAAAAGTAGAACTCGTGGAAGAATTTCTTTGTGCTGGCAAGGAAATCAAAAGGCTTAAAAAAAGAATTGTAAAAGAAGTGAAAGACAAAGAAAAATTATCTTAGAATCTTTAGAAAGTGGAGAAGATGGTCATTGATCTAAAGATTCAAGTGGAAGAGGAAAATAGGATTGAAGAAGTTCTAACTAAAACATTTCTATCAAGAGACAAGGATTGTAAAAAAATTGTAGAGATTGTATCACTAAGGAAATATCTTGAAAAAGTAAATCATTAGTTGAAGTTAAAGTTTTGGAAGAGAACTAAGATCTTGGATTAGATAATAGAAATTCAAATATCACTATATATCAAAACTGGTCTTGGTTTTACTAATATATAGAAGAATACGGTGATTGAGCAACCTGTGAATTATGTTGTTGAGAATCCAAAAAATAATGGAACCATAATTTCAAAGTCTGAGAAAGTTGCAACAATCAATGAAAGCAAGGTATTGAATGATAGTTTCATCCAAGTACACAAACAAAATAGAAGACCCATTAGACAAGATTCAAAAGGAAAAGGATATAATACTAGGCTCAATCACTCTTTTTCTGGTTACTATTTTAATTGCAATCATTTTGGTCAATAAGGAACTGTGAATTGTAAAAAGGCTCCAACAAGAAATAATGATTTTGTTAGTAGAAATTCATTTGTAACTTTGTATAACTTCAATATTATTTTTCACAAATGCGATAATTTTGGACATATTGATAGAAACTCTAGAAGCAATTTTGTGAGTTATCCTATACCAGACACAAAAGGAGATAATTCAAAATGTCAAAATAATGAAGTAAATAAGGTTTGGAAGAAGAAACCAAAGGAGCAAAGATTGGATAAATCCATGATGACTCAAACTACATTATGTAATCAAAAAGGAAAACCTATGGATCATTAATAGTTGATGTTCAAGTCACATGACTGGGGACAAGAGCAAGTTCATGCACTTCAAGAAGTTTAATGGAGGATTTGTAGCCCTTGGTAACAATTTTGTTGCTAAGATTACCAATAAGAGTATGTTGAGGCTTAAATGTGAAAAGACAAAAACTCATGATTTTCTATATATAGAAGGATTGAAGTACAATATTTTTAGTGTAAGTTAAATGTGTGATAAAGGCTACAAGCTTTCATTTAGTGCTAAAGGTTGTGAAATCAGAAAGACTAGTTTCATCCAATTATATAGACAAAATAGAAGATCTAAAAGACAAGCTTCAAAAGGACAAGGCTACAATATTAGGTTCAATCACTCTTTTTCTGGTTACTATTTTAATTACAATCATTTTGGTCAATAAGGTTGTGAATTGTATAAATGCTCTCACAAGAAGAAATGATTTTTTTAGCAAAAATGCATTTGTACCTTTGTATAACTTCAATATTATTTGTCATAAATACAATAATTTTGGACATATTGCTAGAAACTATAGAATCGATTTTGTGAGTTCTCCTATACTAGACACACAAGGAGATAAGTAAAAATATTAGAATAATGAAGAAAATAAGATTTGGAAGAAGAAACCAAAGGAGTAAATATTAGAGAAATCCATGGTGACTCAAACTGCATTACATGCCCAAAAGGAGAAGAACCTATAGATCATTGATAGCTGATGCTCAATTCACATAATCGGGAACAAGAGCAAGTTCAAGCACTTCAAGAAGTTTGATGGAGAATATGTAACCCTTGGTAACAATTTTATTGCTAAGATTACTGGTGAAACATAGAAAAATAGGTTCTTCACTAAAATGAGGGTTCACCAATAGTTTACTAAAAAATAGAATGCGCAAAATGGGGTGTGATGTACCTATATTTCTTCAATTTCATTAGGAAATGAGATCCCCCAATGGTAGGATTTACTTTCAACCCTATGTGAGTCAACCCAATTGGAGATCTTGCAAATTTCCTTATGATAGAGGATGAGGTCAAATCTTCCTAAACATCACTCTTGGGAGATAAAAATTTAATAGTAAATGAACTCAAATATGCAATGTAAGACCCAAATTATGTAGATGAAGCATAAATCTAGTAGAAATAGAAAATTTTCATTAGATTTGAAGGTAAGACATTAAAAACTTGTCACCAAAATTTGTTGCTAAGTGTCCCGAAATGTTGCAAAGCGTCCTTGTACAAAAAATTTCCTCAAATTTTGAGAGCCTCTAGTGATGGATCTGAGATGCCTTTTCCCATAGGTTTCACTACAAAAATGTCACAAATAAATCTGAGATATGAGTTTCTCTAGCCTTGAAAACATCTTGTGATAACTTCGCAACTTTGACAACTTTTGCAATTTTTCACTTTCGAGATCTTCAATTCCAATCCTTTCTTCACCTGCAAATTTGCACATACAAAGAGAGGGATTTTTTTTTTTGTTTCTGGTGAATGGGGGTTTTCCTTGGTCAAGCACCATTTTGGTAATTAAATCATTCTACTTTCTTATTGCATGCTTTTTCCTGATGATGGATCATGGAGTTTGATCTGAAACATTGATTAAAAAAATCACATAGTTTCAATCCAAAATTTTGAGCAAAGCATTATCATGGACTGTGGAGACTTGATGATGTTAGTTAAACCTTTGTTGATGTTGAATGCACAAGTCAACGGAGAGGGGGGTAAATAAGTTGTACCTTAAAACTCAAAACCCTCAGAAACATTTTGATCCACATTTATTCAATTAACTGTTAATCTGTTATAATGATTTAACATGAAAAGAAAATAACATAAACTAAATAAAGTCAACACCATGCACAAGAGAACACCAAATTTACATGGAAAACCCATGATGGGAAAAACCATAGTGAGGATTATCTCACAATATAAAATAATATCAACACTGAATATAAATGGAAGTGAAACCCCTTAATCTTGGATTCTTTAACTGGAATATGGTGTGGAGTAAGAACCTAATCACCAAGATTAATTGCTTTTGGTGGGAAGTGATACATGGTAAGATTCTCACAATTGATAATCTTAAGAAAAGAGGTTGGTATTTAGTCAATAAATGTTATCTTTGCAATGAAGATGAAGAAACTATCATGCATTTTCTCTTTCAACATGCCCTTATCTCAAGAAGTTTTGGCTTTTTTCTTAAAAAATCTTATGGTGGAATGGGTTTTCCCTACTACAGTTAAAATGTTTGGTGAAGGGTGGAGCTTATGTCCTTAATCTCACAAAATAATTCTTGACCTATGGAGAAAAGTTCCCTTGTTCCTCACTTGGGGGCTATGGAAAGAGAGAAATAATAGAATCTTTAGGGATGTTACTAAAAGTAGCAAGGAACTATGTATGGTTATAAGGAAAAAAATTCAAGAAAACATTGAAAGTTGCAAGTACACCAAGTCAAGGAAAGGGACTTCATATCAAGACTTGATAATTAAGAAAGTGTGGGGGATTTCCCATGACCTCAACAATATTAATTGGGCTAAACAGATCATCAGAAAAAACAATGTTTGGATTCCCTCAGATCTAGTATGGGTTAAATTCAATTTTGATGGATACTCGAAAGGAAATCCTGGATTGGTAGGAGTAGGTGGAGTGGTTAGAGATTAGCATGACATCTACATGGTTGGATACAACAAGGGTCTGGGAACAACAACTAATAATTTTACAGAAGCTTTTGATGTTTGGGAAGGAATAAGTTATCTCAAAAATAATGGGTACATGAAGGTTATTGTGTAAGGTGACTCCAAGCTTATTATTGATTATTTAAAAAATATTTTTGAGGCTCTATGGGAAACAAAATACCTATTAGATGACTGTAAAAGTATGCTACAATATTTCCAAAACTACAAGACTAACCACACATTTAGCGAGGGTAATAAGGTCGTCAATGCTAGCACAAAAAACTTTTTCCTTAGGAAGGAGGTTTTAAAATACCGAGACTTCTCTAATCTATCTAATCAAATAAAAGAAATAATTTCTAAGGATAGATTGGGAATGAAGGATAGATTGGGTGATTGGATTAATCATGGAAAAAATAACAATCATGGATAGAATAACAATAATTAAAAGAAGAGGCTTGTTTTGTCATCCAACTATCAAGTGGGTTTATCCTTGGTGGCATTTGGTCGAGCTAACAAGACGAACTAGGTAGTATGTGTGCAGAGATATACCAAATCCCAAAGTTATTAAAGGAATGAGATGAAAAGGATAGATCATTTGGGTAACCTCATGTTTCAAAAAGAAAGCAATTAATGAGGATATAGGGAGCACCATCTGCATCGCTAAAAATATGGAGTTTGATTTTGGAAAAGACACTTTGACATGTGTTAGTGCTGATGGGAAGGAGAGTATAAAAATAATAATAATCATGACTAATGAAGGTGGAAAAGTTGTTAGATTTCATAATGATGGGGCTTGAAGAGGTGAAAACTGGTTTTGTTTCAAGAGTGATTATTTTAAACAACCTAGGTACTAGAATTTTTGATCCATTATCTCCTCAAATGAAAAACCACAAGGTCTCCCTCAATACTGAGATTTTTGAAATTTTGGTTGCCACAGTCGTGAACGAAGATGGACAAAAAGACAAGTATATTCTCCTTCTAAATAATTAATCTAGTAAGGAAAACACCATGGAAGGCCCCCAGAAAGAGGAAGGATCCACATCAATATGATTCTTTGTGAAAGAATTCAAATCTTTGGGGTCTTTTTGAGAAGGTTAGTTTTACCTCGTACTTTTCAGCCATGGAAGGATATAATGAGAATTTGAGCTACAAATTTGTGAATGCATGGAAGGATGATGAAGTGGAGCTAGATGGCCTCCATTTCAAAGTGGATGCTAAGCTCATAGCTATGGCAACAAGGTTGGCTTACAAAGGAAAAAAGGTGGAAAAGGTAAGTAATGGAAAGTACCAAACTTATATTGAGAAAGTTTTTGAGGATAAAGAAAAAGCTGAGAGATTCCAGAATGGTTATTTTAGGGTTTTGTTGCCTCCCCCGTACCATAATGTGTGGTTTTTTGTTATGAAATACTCTACACTTGAGGGTTGATTTTAGTTTTTTCATGGCTACCACTTACCAATTTTGAACCATATCTAACACCTTGAGAAGATAAACCTTCATTTCTTCCTCTTATCTTCCCTGAGCTAGAGCCTTACCAATGGCACAAATCCATCATTACACTAGGGCCTGATTCGTGCTATCTAAAAATATGTTCTAGCTACGTCCCCACAAAGAAATATGTTCCTTAATTTGATTGAAAATATTACAGCCAAGAGCTTTATAAAAATTGAGCTTACAGAAAGTCATCCCCACACCCTGACCAAAAAATCTACTAAGACTTCTCCCAACCCTAGGGACCCTTCATGGTCAAACCTACTTAAAATCACTCCTAAAAAATAGAGAGATGCTCCTATTATCCCTGCCATGAACAAAAATATAAAAATGTTTATTCGTGAGTTGGGGGTTGATCCCAACACTATCATGATTCTAGATGACAAGGACAATAGCCCTGATTGTTCTACTCTAGTGGGTCAAAGGTCAAGCAGGCTTGCGTTGGTGGTGTCAAAATGGTCTGATAACAACAAAAATTCTAAAAGCTCGAAAGAAAAGTGTGATATTGGATCCTAGGATAGTAAAGGGAAGAAGGTGGTAAGGGAAGATATTGATTCCTCAACTGAGTAAATCCCAGACAGTCTTCGGGAGAAGTCTATTGAGGAAGAGGATTGAAAGATGAGGAAGATGCTAGCAATGGGGAAGAGGAATCATAGTAAGAACAGGTGCAGAAGGATGAAAAGTACAATGATAGGATTTTGGAAAAAGAAGATGCTACCAATGACACAGAGGTTATGGAGGTCAATAACCCTAGCAAAGAGAACATGTCAGGTCCTAACACTGCTAGAATTCAAAAGCTGGAAGAAAGGTTGGAGATGTTGGAAAAATTGATCCAAGAGGAAGGTAAGGACAACAAATTATAGGATCTTGAAAATGTTGTTAAGAACTTATGCAGGGTAGTGGATGCAGTAATGGAAAAAGTTGTGATGGCCATGGTTTCAAGTCAAGGTAAAATTAAGAAGCACTAGAGGAAATGGGTGACTGATGATGAAGCAGATCTATCTGGGAAGATGGAGCCCAAAGAGAAGTTTGAAGACTCTATCGAAGACCTGTTGAAGGCTTGGGATTTGATTGAAGATGCTTGATCCTTGGTTGCTAGTCATCTTACTTTTTGTCAAGAGATTCTATGATCCTTTTTGTTAATCTTCATTGTGTTAATTTTGTTATTGGTTGTTGGGGCCTAGACTTTAATATTTCTAGTTGTATATATGATAGGATTTATGATTTTAGATTGGACACTATTTTAAGGTTATGCGGTTATAACTTGATTTTGTGGTTGGATTTTAAGATAGACTGAATATACCTTTTTGGTATGACTGATACAATTATACTGTTTGATGCAGAGGGAATTGGTTAAGTTTTTGGTTGATTGGTTGGGGAAGTGTTCTTTGTTTTGCTTCCTCTTTGTGCAATCTTGACTGGTTGTTGTTCTTTGGTTTGCTATACTAATTTATAAGGTTCAGGGCCCTTCCCCTACTTAATCAATCAAAAACATTGAATACAAAGGGCTCACTATCAGAGGGCTCACTTCCAGAATAGAAAATAAGATAGAGAAGAATGTTACACAAAAAAATCTACCTCAATACAACTGATAAATCCACTGCAATATCACCAACACCTTCACAACATAACTAAATATTTGTAGACACCTTCTTCTCATCGTATCCAATAATCTAACATAGGAAATCTCACACTACACTTCTCAAATTCACACCTTAATACTCTACAATTTGCATCATTCACATCATGCTTCACTTTCTTCACATCCCTCAACAACTCAACTAATATTTATATCTTCAACCTTGAAAACATTCTCCAAGGTCATATATGCACCTCAACTATGCAAATTCATATTAGGTTGGCACCAAAACACTTCCGTGGTGGATGAAAGTCAAAGTGGACCACACCAATCCTTACCTGGGACCTAAATCTACAACATCACACTACTACATGCTTCTACAAACAATAAACATCCACTGTAAACAACAAGATTAGTTGTTACCCATGTAAACACCATTAAATTTAAGTCCATGCTTCCTTTGATTAATAACAACTCGTAGAAAAAAAATTTCTCCTAAACACAATCTGGAATATTCCACAAATACCTTAAAAATCAATAAACTCTTTTGCAACATCTTTCACCTGAAGAATGTACACACCTAGTACACTCAGATAATTTTGCCATACATTGCAACTTAAGAAATTGACTTCTGAAGCACCAAATCTTGAACAACTTCAATTGAACAAAGATACCAACCCTATCAACTCACCTTTAGATCTGCAAGACTTGAAACCAAATTGCAGAGAAACACAAAGCAAAAACATTTATCCTAGACACCTCTGCAATACATTGTTCACACACTGGTGAACACAACTTCTTCTGCACAACAATCCAACACACCAAATTTTGAATATAATACCTCTGAACACATTTGATCAACATATTTGAAATGCATAGGTAGATCTTCAACCTAGAAGAAATGTAGAGCAGCATTAGAACACTACTCTATAACCCATAACACACTACAACTCACTGTTTCCTCATTTTATCAAATTTTCTCAAAAGCACTTGGAAACCAAGCACCAGGAACACATCCTCATCATCTCCATCACCTCCTCAACCATAGAAAAAATATTATCAAAGAAAAACTAGGTTTTGACACTAGTATCTTACTAATGACAACATAATGCAACTAATCAAAGCATCGCTAATGCATTATCAACTACAAATACTCTTACAACAATTTTTTTATCATCAATGACAAGACAAGATTTTTGACATTAACACCAACTAATCATACTTTCAACATGCTCCACATTTATTTTGTGTTGAAGACATAACTATGTGGTTAGGATATGTTGGTTAGAGGTGTTTAGAGGTGTTATATCTAGAATTTCTTTGTTTGGATCATTTTGTAGAGAAAGTTGTGTCCACTAGTGTGTAAATTGTGTGTTGCAATGGTGTCTAGGAGAAATTTTTTTCTCTGCATTTCTCTATAGTTTGATTTCTAGTGTTGTGGATCTAGAAGTGTGATGATATTTTTTATATCTATCTTTAGATGAAGGTGGTCATGGTTTGGTGCTACGTAAGTTTGTTTCTTGAGCTACAATGTATGGAAGATTGTCTAAGTGTACTAGGTGTGTACATTCTTCAGGTGAAAATTATTGCGGAGGATTTTGTTGGATTTTAGGGTATCTATATAATATTCCAAATTGTGTTAAAGCAATATTTGTTGTCCATGAGTCATCTTTGGATCAAAGGAATCATGTACTTAAATGTTTGGTGGTGTTTACACAAGTTTGAATGACCTTGGGTGTTTATACTAATTGTGAATATGCTTCGGTGTTTGTGGAAGTATCATGTAGTGTGTGTGTATTTGGGTCAAAGTTAAGGTGTGGTTTATTCTTCCTTCATTCCTTTCCATTGTGGGAATGTTTTGGTGCCAAACTAATTTGAATTTTCATAATTGAGGTGTATTTCCAACCTTGGCGAATGTTTTCAAGGTTGAAGATGGTATACATAAGAGTTGTTTTGATGAGGAATATGTTTGATGAAGTGTGTGATGTAAATTTTAGAGTTTTGAAGTGCAAATTTGAGAAGTGTAGTGCAAGCTTCAATCTGCTAGACTTCTAGAAGCAATGAGAAGAAGATGTCTGCAATCTTCAATAAGGCTACAAGTGTGTTGGTGATGTTGTGGAATTTTTTGTTGCATAGAGATGGATTTCTCAATGTAACACTCTTCTTTCTTATTTTTTGTAATCTGATAGTGAGCCTTTGGTAGTGAGCCCTTCTTTCTTCTAGGCAGTGAGCCTATTGTATTTAGTATTGTTATTACTTTATATTGTGAGCTAATCCTCATCATGGGTTTCTCCCTTGTTTGGTTTTTCACGTAAATATGGTGTTCTATTGTGCATGGTGTGGATGTGTTTCAATTTTTGATATTTTCTTTCATGCTTAATCATTCCAACATATTAATGGTTAATTAATTTGGTGTGGATTTGAATCTTTATGAGGGTTTTGAAGTTTTAATGCACAACTGATTCACCCATCTCTCATTTGTCTTTTGCATTTAACAAAAACCTAATCCATTAAACCCTCAATCCTTAAACCATAAACCCTTGAACCTTAAACCCTAAACCATTAAACCATCAACCCTTAAACCCTAATCCCTTAACCCTCAACCCTAAACCCTAACCCTAAAGCCTCAACCCTCAACCCTTAAACCTTAAACCCTAAACCCTCAACCGTCAACACTATACCTTAAACCCTTATCTCTCAACCCATAAGCCCTAATCCCTCAAACCTTAAACCCTAAACCATCAACCCCTAATCCCTCAACCCTTAAACCCTCAACCCTCAAACCTTAAACCCTAAATTGTCAACCCCTAATCCCTCAACCCTTAAACCCCTATCCCTTAAACCCTCAACCCTAAACCCTCAACCCTCAACCCTCAACCTTTAAACCTTGAACCCTTAAACCCTCAACCCTTAAACCTTAAACCCTACACCCTACAACCTCAACCCTCAACCCTATACTTAAGCTATAATCCTTCAACCCAATATTTTAAACCCTAATGGACCTATACCCTACACACTTAACCTTAGACACTCAACCTTGAAAATTATCCCTCAACCCTCAAACCTCTACCACCTATACCCTATATCCTCAACCCTATACTTATGCCTTAAACCCTCAACCCTCATCCATATGTGTTATACCCTCAACATTAAACCCTAAACCCTATACCGTAGACACTCAACCTTGAACATTATCCCTAATTTGTAAACCCTTTTAACCCTCAACCATATACTTAACCCCTAATCCCTCAATCCTCAACCCTATACGTTAAACCCTCAACCCTACACCCTCAACCCTCATCCCTATACCCTATAACCTCACCCTTATACCCTAAAACCTGAATATTGTCCCTCAACACTAGCTTAAACCCTAAACCATACACTCTCAACCCTTCATCCTATTCCTTATACCCTCAATCCATTCTATAAACCTTAAACCCAATATCCTAAACCATAATCCCTATACCTTACACATTTAATCGTATACACTCAATGAGCTAAATATTATCCCTCAATTGTAAACCCTCAACCCTATTCCTTAAACCCTAAACCCTGAAACCTCAACCTTCATCCCTATAACCTATACCCTCACCCATATATACCCTAAACCCAAAACCCTTACATACATATATACAAGCATACATACAAGCATACATACAAGCATACATACATACATATAAGCATACATACATACATATACACATACATGCATGCATATATACATGCATACATACATACATACATACATACATACATACATACATACATACATACATACATACATACATACATACATACATGCATACATACATACATACATACATGAATGAATACATGCATACGTACATACATACATACATACATGTGCATGCATGCATGCATAGATACATGCATACATACATACATACATGCATGCATACATACATAGAAATACATCTACAAACATACATACATCAAACATACATTTAACAAACTTGCACATAAGAAATTTCAAGCGAGACATAATGTGAGTGTATTATAATGCACTCATGTTATGTCATGATTTGGGAAACATAAAGAAAAAACACTTGAAAAATGAAGCAAAATATAAGGTAAGACATAATGTGAGAGCGTTATAACACACTCATGTTATGTCAAAACTGTGACATAACACGAGTTCATTATAATGCGAGCGTGTTATGTTAAAAATGTGACATAACGTGAGTGTGTTATAATGCCCTCACGTTATGCCTTGCTTTGGGAATCCCCAAGCCCTAGAGTTGTATTTTCTTTGGATTTCTAACCCAAAGGCTTGTAGTTCCTTCCAACCATCTAAAGACATGTTTTTTCATATTCTACAGGATTTCACATAATCTTGTTTGTGCTAAGCATCACGTTTGCACATGTTTCAAGGTAAAGTAAAATGAATAGTTGGATAATGTTAGGCTCTCTCTTAGCTATTTAAAAATGTTATTTTTTTCACATTTTGACAATGTTAAGGCTTTCATCTTTAATTTATTTTGTTTCTGTGTCCATTTTTTGTTGAAAACCAATGTTTGGTATTTTTCACTTTATTTTTTAACTATTCATTGAAATTTCAAATAAATTACATTTATATAAACTAGAATCCATTCTACACATATTCAAAAAAATGTTTTTTGATTAGTTTTCAAAAATTATATAGGGGTAGCACATCCAAAATTTTATTTTTCAGGATGTGTCCACTTTGAAAATTAGTAAAAAAATCATATATTCATTAAAAATTTATCAGAAAAATTAGGCATAAACTACATGTTAGTTAATTTCTCACCAAATAAATTTTTAAAATACCAAAAAAAGTTAACCTTTTGAGGGAGCCACAATAGACGCTATGTTATATTTTTTTGACAAAAACAACACCAATTTTTGTGGCTCCCTTTTTTGAACCCCTTAATATCTACCATTTAAAAAAAATAGTAGTTTAGAAAGTAGACTTAGAGCACTATGACCCTTCTTTTTTTTGCATCTTAAAATTTAGAGTGTAACTATCCTCAATTTCTCATCCAATGTTAGTATTTTCTGATTTAAAAAAAAAGTGGCCGCTTAAGACCCCTTTTTGGCTCCTCATTTTTGTGCACTTACCCGTATGATGAATGTTGGTGAAGTCTAGGTGTGGGAACCCAAAGAAAGACTACCTAAAGGTAACTTAGCCTACAAACACATTTACAAATCATATGCTACATTGTGGATTCCAAAAAATTACATAGATTATATAGTTATGTGACCTTAAGTTTTTCCAACATGAATGTACTCTTAAATTTAGATATATAATTTAAAATTCATTATAACTAGAGAGATAATTAAAGAAATAATTTTCAAACCATAATGTGAAGCCATAATGTAAAACATAATAAGAACCATAATGTAAAATGTATATAATGTGAAGATCATAATAAGAACCATAATGTGGTCCAAACCATAATATAAAATATATAACAACTCATGTGTGTGCATGTAAAACAATTCAAAGAGGGAGATGTATAATATGACTACAGATAGATCCCTATACAGATCCCTCTCCCTATCCCTCTCTTGATCCCTCTCAAGATCTGTGTCTTGAGCCCTGCACAAGAAAGTACATAATTTAATTTAATGTTCATGTGTATGTGTAAAGATATCTTAATCTTTTGTACTTTCAATGTCTAAATGTATCAAGTAATTTAAATATTATAAATGTACCTCAAATATATAATTCATTGGATCACCATCATGCTCCAAATCTACCAAGTTTTTCAAATCACCATGTACCACTAGAAATTTTCAAATACATGATTTCAATCATGAGTTAGTGTAGTGTAGAAAATTGTACTCCTTTCTAAGTGAAAGTACAATTTGACAATTAATTTGAACCTATTTTTAGTGACCTTGAATTTATACATTTTTAAACCTCATTAATAGGCCCCTAATACCCTTTATTATGCATCCCAAGGCCTATTTTATTTATTTCCCAACACTATAACCCACATTGAATAAATGCTATCAACCAACTTAATTCCCTAAGATAAATTAGGTCATGAGCTTTTAGGTCAAGAACCCTTCGCCCCTGGGAAAATGGGCCCCCTTTAAGTTCAAAAATTCAAATTTAAACATGTTTTTGGTGGCATTTCAAGGTCCTAAATTCAAATTCTAAATGTCAACTCTCGGGATCTAATAAAAATGAAATTAGGAAGGAAGCCTATAAATATTTCTTTCAATCATTTTTCAATAGAAAAGAAAGAGATTCACATGAGATCACAAGGATTTACATTCAAGAGCATGGAGAAATCAGTCAAGCATTCAAATTTGAAGTCTTGGAGTTGCATTCTATTTGTTTTTGCAGGTCTTTAAGCTCATTTTTCCAACAAGATAAAGCATTGTCAAAGATTGATGATAGATGCCTATGGAGGATCATGATGGATTATTGGTTTTGGGAGATGCACCAAGCCACTCAACCAAGCCTAATGACTTGTTTCCTAAGTGATTCCATCTTCTATTATCATTCTACTTTCTATGTAAAGGAAGATATATTTAGATTTGTGATCTATTAGGGTGATTTGATATCTCCCAAAGTAGGTCTTTGTCACTATTCATTATTTCATTTAGGGATCCTACTTTAACACATTTGATTAGGGTTTCTTTGCATTTAAGCTCTTGTAATCTTAGACACACTTAAGATCATGACTTACACACACTTTCATGTTTCATATCTATTCTTTTTTGTTGGAAACTCAAGGGAAGACAACTGAGGGGGGGAGTGAATCAATTGTCATTAAATTCAAACTTATTCAACTTATAAACCTTATTTTCAAATCTAATCGTTAATTATGAAAGAATAAATGAATAACACATCAGATGCACACATAACACCAATATTTTGACATGGAAACCCTATTAGGGGAAAAACCATGGTGGAGGTCAGTCCACAAGATTATACCCTATTAAAAGTATAAGAAAATATGAATGGGAAATGCACATGCATTCAGGAACACTGCCTAGAGCTCACTACTCAATTAAAAAGGAAGAAACGCTGTCTTACAGAAAGGTTCCAATTAAATCCATCAAACTTTGAACTGAGAAAATAACATCTACTAATGCCTTGTTATAGTTCTAGTTAAGCTCGTGAACACTTCTTTACTCTTCTTCACACTTCTTCACTCTTTTGCTCTACCTTCAAATGATCTGAACAATATTCACACATAGAACTTATACACTTCACATCTCACACTAATCCACACTTCCAAATGATAAAAAAATTGCTCTTATATATCCGCAACAAGAGATTACATTGCTATAAGTCGGCTTCAACAATATAGCAAGAAAGAATATAAACAATCGGCTCAGATCAATATAAATTATTCATGCAAATCAACAAAGTTCAGCCACAACATAGTAAAGAGAAAAAACATCCTCAAACATGAACCACTTCATTTAATTACTCCTCGAAGATCCACAACATGCTTCAACACTTTGTCGGCCAAGAACATGAAAATCATGAACACACAAGAGAAAATCTTGGATCATGAGCACAACGATCAATGCGAGCATGCAACAAAGATAGACCACAAACTAGAAACATACAATAACATTATGAAACACCAGAGAAGCATCTACAACAACTGAACTAACTGAAATCATATGTTCTTCATTTAGGAACACAAAGTGAAGTAACAAAAAAATATCAGAATACAAATCTTCATAACTTGATCAAATCTTCACGTGAATCTCTGAAACTTGACATGGATAAACTAGATATACTCAACAAGAAACCCATTAGTCCACAACCTCATAAAATCAACATACTAAAAACACAGACATAAAGAATTTTTCTTCACACTGACAACCTGCAACACTTCTTATTACAATTTTCTCAATATCCTCGACATATATAGCTTATAATGCAACAATGCTAATAGTGTTTACATCAATGACAACTACATATCAGTAACACACCACAACATCCAAAATTTTAATCAAGGTTTAATTACCAAACTAGGGGTTTGACCTAGGCAAACCCCCATCCACCACCAAACAATAATTTTTGTTTTACAGATTTGTTATAGATTCAGATTCAAGAGTGAAGGTTCAGAGTTACAAGAAAGAAGTAAAATTTTTAGACTCAGATCTCAAATTCATATTTTTCTAGAATAGGAGACCTAGACCCATTCACCCATGGGTGAATGAGTCCCTGATAGGCTTGTACAAACAACATTTTATTATAGGTACAAAGTGTTATCCTTTTCTAGATTTTCTATAAGCTTTATTGTTTCTCTCAGTTTTATGCTTAATCTACAAGATCCAAGTGGTAGCTTGCATTTTGGAGTTGATTTTCTATTTTTAGTTTTTCTCCCAAAAGTGTTGTTTGACCTTTACCCCAGTCCTTCAAGCATAAGGAAATCTAAAGATTTTCACATTGGGTTGATTCACCTAAGGATTGATAATCAATTCATTGTGAGGATCTCATTTCCTAATTAATTTAGGAAGATAGGGTCTATTTTTACCCTTTGGAATTACCTTTCCATTTTGGGAAACCCTAGTTTTCTTCATTTCATTTTGGTGAACCCAACCTTGTACAACAAAATTATGAAAATTGTAGTCCATTTCAATCCTAGATCTAAATTTTTCTCTAGTTTACATTATATTTGCATTAGTTGCATTACATTTATGGTTTTTTAAACTTGCATTAGTGAACATTGCATTTAGGCTTAATTTTGCATGTTTGCATCCTTTAAATTCATAAAAAAATATAAAAAATTGTATTAGATATGCATTCATTTTACATTGTACTTGCATCAATATCATCATTCAATAATTTAAGTTCAGATTTAAGTTCAAATTGAACTCTAAAAATAGTCACCTAGTTCATCATTTGACCTTATTTACACTTGCATTTAGACACCCTAATCTGGAAAAACTTGTTACAAAAACCTTGTTTGTAATCAGAAACAAAAATCACATAAGATAAACTCAGATCCTAAAAATTAAATTTTAAAAACCGTAAGCAAGGACCTATTTTTCCATGGTAGAATGAGTCCCTATACATATATTTTAGACAAGTTTTTGGGTAACTTTTAGCCTCTGTTTTGCATTTCTATTGTTGTTTTCAGATATGAGAATTGGTTTCTTCAAACAATCTATTTTTGAATTCAAGTTATTACTTCTTTAGTTAGATCTTCTAACATTTTGGAAAACATTTATTGCATATTTCATTTGAGTCCATATCATTAAATTTTTGTTCTTTTCATTTACTTTTTAGCATCTTTTCATAGCTTAGATAGATTAGTTTACATGTTGCAATCATTAGAAAACAAAACAAAAATAAAAAACATTAAACAAAATAAAAACAAACAAAAATTGATGAAACCCTTGGAGAAAGCATAGTCATTTTATCATGTCAAATCTCCTTTTCCAAGTTAACATATCCCTCAAGTCCTTTAGTAGTGATGACTTTGACATGTTAGATGAAGCCCTTGATGATTTCATCTCACAAGGTTCATCCACTAAGGCTTGTCATAATAATCCAAAACAAAGAGACGTTAATTCAATCACACTGCAACTTATCCCTTACCCACCCTCACATCAACCTCAAGTTTAAAACAAGCCCATCCTTATAATAGAACCACCTCAAAATAAACCATTAATCCCAAGAGATATATTGAACTTTACAAGGCAACTTTATAGTAGCAATGTTTCATAGCAACCAAGTTACAATACCATTGCTCACACATATAATACAAGGAACAATAGGCAACAACAAACTACTCATTTCTCATTATCATTATCTCAACCTATATTTCCTAGTGCTCCTTGTTTTCCTTTGCATAGTGGAAAGGAGTATTGTTGTGCAGTTTTTGCACACACGCCCCACTTGGAATAGGGACCCTCTTTTTTGGTGTCTTTGACCTTTGGTTCTATTAGATTTATCATTTTAGGGTCTTGACATGTTGATCTTGTTGGCTTTGACCTTGCCTTGAGGTTTGAATTGATTGAAAATGAGTTTTTGGCCGAGTCCGGGTTTTCACTTGGATCCGGGATTTTCCAGCTCTGGCGGATTTTCCCGGGCCCTGGTTCCTTGTCCGTTTCTGGCAGGATTCTCTGATTCCGGGTTTCTGCCTTACTTCGGGATTTTCCGGTCCTGGCGGATTTTCCCGGATTCTGCCAAAATCCCGATCTTCCTCATTTCCCCAGTTTCTGCATTTCCGAGAAATCTGTGTTTCCGCGCATTTTGGGATTTTCTGAAATTCTGCTTGGGGCTCGGGTTTCCGGACTTGTCAGAAGTGTCTTATTGCGCATTAATGGTTGAGGTACCTTTTCTCAGGTGGGTATAAGGGTGGATTTAGGGCATTTTCAGCGGCATTCTAACTTCATTGCTCCCTTGCTGATTGCTCTGGCGATTGAGATTTATGTTCGGAGCTTTGAGAATCGATCTTAATTTGTTTGCGTGAGGATTGCTTGAGTGCCAGTGTTAGTGTTTTCATCGCTTGGACGTGTTTGCTATGAAGGTCACCTTTTCAAACTCGAATTTCTTCCGCTTCGATCCATGGTATGTAGTCATTGCCCTTCCGTTTTGCTTGTATGGTGATTGAGGGTTTTGCATTGGATATTTTTAGTTTTGGGTCGGCCCTTGATCGATTTTGATTTCATATTTATAGAGTCGGGGTTTGACCTGTCTTATGTTGTAGAACCCTATTTCCCTTGCCCTATGAGATCTATTTATCCATGGGACGGCGTATGTATCCTTTAGAAGGGGTCCTCAGTTGGATTGCTTGCTTTTTTTGTGTGAAGTTAGGGTTTCCCTCGGTGTTGGGCCCAGAGTGAAGATTTCTTTTGTTTGAGCGATTTTGTCCCTGTATCTTGTTGACTTCCCCATCTTGTGAAGATTTGAGTGCTTTAGGTAAATCCTTAGCTGATACGTTAAACCTTAAAGCTTGCTCTGGTTTTAATGGCAAAAATTTGATTATTCGATTTAGGGCACCATCGTTTTGATATGGGAATTTGTCCTTTGCAAGTTTTTGGGACTTTGGGGTCCTTTGCGCTCTGAATTTTGTTGATTGTCGTCGGTTCTGAGATCATTCGAGCTTAGGTGGGGAGGATCCCGTGGTCGTTTGAGTTTCGGGTCGCGTTTCACCATTTTTTGGGTTTTCGAGGTCGTCGCAGAATTTCCTCGCTGTCGGATTTTCCCGATTTGGACTAATTCCGCGGACTAGGGTTATTTCCGGAATATTCTAGGTTGTCTGCGAAAATCCGTTCCATCCGGATTTTTCTGGATTTCCTGTCTGATTGTGTCCTTTCAAATGTTTCGATGGTAGGATTAATGGAACGGTTGTTTAACGCTTATTTCTTGTTGCCAATGAGTGAATTCAATAATTATCCTTTGGTTTTTCATCTGCACTAATGATTTATTTGACTAATGATGCTCTGGCAGCAGGACTCCGTCTGGGTCGGATTTCTCCGAAATTCCACCCTGACAGTATTTTCCTGGTTTGCATGATTTTCCCGGACTATCTGATTTCTCCAGATCTCGAAGGATTAACAGTTGGCAATGGACTTTGATTGATTTATATGATTTGTGCTAACCTTTTGGATTGGAATAGGCATAACAATTGAATATTAATGATGATTTTTGGATGTGCAGGCTGAATCAAGCAAACCTGTTCCTGGAAAGTCTAAGGGTGGCGCAGGGGCTTCGTCCATCTCTGAGACAGAATGACTACGATTGGACATGAAGAACCAGCTTCCTGGGAGCAAAGTGTCTTCTGTGTGGGCCGAAGTATCAGATACTAATTTTGGTGCTTGGCGATATGAGGAGTTCAAGCAAAGAACGGCAGAGAAGGACTTGTCTGCCTTGAGGCAAGGGATGATGAACTCTAGATTGGTACATGTGGTAGGGTTCCCTCCGGCAGTTCAGTGTTATGAATTAATCTTGGAGTGTGCCCGACAATACGACTTTGATACACAGAGAGTGGTTAGCACCGAGGGAAGAGTCCTGGCAAACTTCAGTCCAGCCTCTATTGCACAAGCTTTCAGCATGCCAGATCTTCCTTCAGTGTGTGCCTTGAATATTGATACTACCAGGACCTACTATGAGAATGAGCCAGTCAAGGCTCAGCAGATAATCAACTCATGGCTAGAGAAGCCAAAATCCCATCATTCAAAGTTGCCCAAACAGCTGCACAGGGTAAAATTCAGGTCAGATGTATATGATGCCATCACACTTCTGAGCAGGGTGGACGGATTGAGAAGTGCAGGGGTATTGGAGAGTTGGATGGTCCATGTGATCACCAAGATTAGTCAAGGGACCAATTATCACTGGGCAGGGCTCATTAGTGCTGAGATTGACAGACAGTTGAGGAATGTTTTGGAGGCAAAGAAATTCACCATGTCCTCATATGTAGTGTATGTGTTGGCCATCTCCTACCCATACAAAGGTCTGAATTCGAGGGGAACAATTGGACAAAATATAATTTATGAGGTTTATCCAGAGTTGCATTTGGGGCACAAAGATTACAGGAGGGAAAATGATGCATTCACAATGCATATCACCCGGACACTCCAGAATGCTGAGCACATGAGGTTATCCAATGGAGCCAAAGGGCTAATAAAGAACTACGGAGCCTGGTTCATCCAGTTCCCTACCTTCACCTACCTTAGGATCGATGGATGCCCGGTTGCCCCTTACAGGTTGCCTCGGTATTCTACTGATCGTATTGTGCTTTTGGAAGTTGTAAGACAAATCTATGAATTTGATGCAGTGGTGAAGAGGGAGAAGCACAAGACAGGCTTCAGAGGAGACTTCCCTCTTGGGATTGGTGTGGGAGAGATGTGCCCGTCTATCCAATCAGCTCACACCGCAAGGGAGGAACTGGCAGCCTATGGATTCTCCTTCCATTCAAAAAGAATGAATTTTGATATAACAGGAGAAGCACAGAAGAAAGCTACCCAGGAGTATAGGCATAAGGAGGACTTAGAAGATTATTGGGTCAATCTCAAAGATGACCTTGAGGCGAGGAAGAAAAGATATTCTAGGTTGCCTGTGGAGGCCATTAGGCAATATAATGTTAAGCTGATTCTGGATCAACTTGATGACATTTATATCGCAACTGTGCGTGACCACTCTGCGAGGCGCTAGGAAAGATAGGCCAACCGGAGATATTAACTGGAATGAAGATGAAATTACAGAACTGGAGGAC
>VDFB02356871.1:0-66860 GCA_007258455.2 Sequoia sempervirens
TCAGTAAATCAACACCAACTTTTATTTATTAAACTTTTCAAAATTTGTTACAATCAACTTTTTTCATATGACTCAATTTACACAAGTTGATCCAGCTTTATTGAATATTTTTAAGGGAGTAGGTACCAACCTGCTCAATTTACAAGAGGGATGATTTAGTAGAATGTGATCTACAAGGAACACCCTAACCTTTTACAATTTTAGTAGGCACCTACCTACAAGGAGCACCAACCCCTAATGCAAGGCACCACACCTTGACTTGATGGATGAATCAAATGAAGCCAATCAGACCTGCACTCAGCCAATCCTCTAATCTGCCTTTGTGATGTAAACTCTCTCACTTAGCCCACACAAGAAGATAGCTTCTGAACTTGGACTTCTTGATATTCACAACCACAAATCACATCTGATTCTTATTTCATATTTGTATATTGGACAACCTTTGTGACCTTTAGCTGAAGCAATGTGTCTTTCTGAAATCTGCCCTTTCAAAACAGATTGTACCTTTTTGAAACAACTTTTTAATTTGTTTGTACCATTTCAAAACAAATCATATCTTTCAAAAACTAATTTTCTTTCATAAATCTGAATCGTGCTTTTTCATTAGTGCAGTGTTTAGACTTTTGTCTTAAGGTTGCATCACTAAGTCACATTATCTCATTAAAGCAAATGAAATCGCTTCATCTTTTGTTTACATTGTTTTATTAAAAGAGTTGTGTCTTTTCCAATTCGTATGATTTTAAAGAAATGTTGCTGCTCACTTTTACTTATAACAAATGTTCTTTATATGAATCGCACCTGTTTAAGATGAATTTGAATCTTTTTACTAAACTGAAACTTTGTAAAAGCATATCGCATCTTCTTCTGAGGCTCGCATCTGTTTATAAAAACACGTCCTTTTAAAAAACACGTCCCTTGATCCTTTGGTTAGACGTTTTTAATAAAATCAGACTTAAAAACCATGCCTCCAAAAAAACGCGTCTCTTTGAGTCTTGGTTAGACGCTTTTAATAAAGTCATAAAAATAAAAAACTCGTCTTTGTAAAAAAACGCGTCCTCTTAGAACCATGTCCTTTCAGATAAATACGCACTTTTTAGATTTTGTCTTTTTGTGTTTAGTTGCTCCGAACAAAACTCTTTTTAAAGTCGTGATTTGTAGTAAGAACTTACTTTTAATTCGAATTAAAGCATTCAAATTAATCGGCATTTGATGTAGACCACGTCTTTTATATCTGAAATAATAATTTCGAATTAGATTCTTCATATCTGAAACTGAACAGATTGATTTCACATGAATTTGAATCGATGTGAGATATTTTTAATATTAACACATCCTTACTTTGAATCTCCAGTACGCATTGTTAATCTGAAACTGATTCTCAGAAATTTGAGTCTGTGTAAGTTAACATCAACGTCTTTTCAATCTGTGTGTGACTTTCAACATATCCTTAGGTTTGAGTTTGACTCTCCAGTACATATTCTTGAATCTGAAACTGAATCTCAGGAATCTGAAACTGAATCTCAGGAATTTGAGTCTGTGTATGTTATCTTAACATCAATGTCTTTGAAACATTATGTTCATCAATACTTCTCAACACCCATATGTTTCCTTGACATCAATGACAAAACTTCTAACAAACTCCCCCTTTGTCATTGATGGCAACTTCTCCAATGGCAACTTGATCCTTTGTTTGCTCCCCCTGTGTCCAAATTCTCCCCCTTTGACATCAATGGCAAAGGATCTTCTAACAATCTTATGCATAGCTCCCCCTGAATACATGCTTCCATCAATTAATTTGACGGCTGTGGAACAACTCTCAATTTGTTCCTTAGATATTCAAATGTATCTCTTGGAAGTGGTTTAGTAAATATATCAGCAGTTTGTTCTTTTGTAGTTATGTATTCTAAACACACTTGTCCTTCTCCTACTTGTTCTCTCAAAAAGTGATACTTAATAGGTATGTGCTTGGTTCTTGAGTGCATCACTGGATTCTTGGAGATATTGATTGCACTAGTATTATCACAATAGATAGTACAAGGATGATCATACTCTACCTTAATGTCTCTTAAAGTTTGCCTCATCCACAAAAGTTGAGTGCAACATGCTGCTGCTACAATATATTCAGCTTCTGCTGTAGATAGAGAGACTGATTCTTGTTTCTTGCTCATCCAAGACACTAAATTTCCTCCAAGAAAAAAGGCTCCTCCACTTGTACTTTTTCTGTCATCCACATTGCCAGCCCAATCAGCATCTGTGTATGCTTCAAGAGTGAAATCATTGCTGCTAGGGTACCATAGACCATAATCCATTGTGCCTTTCAAATATTTGAATATACGCTTTACTGCATGAACATGTGTTTCTTTTGGTGCTGCTTGAAATCTGGCCACAACTCCAACAGCTTGCATTATGTCTGGTCTTGTGGAAGTTAGATACAACAAACTTCCAATCATTGATCTATAAAGTGTTTGATTCACATCTTGGGATTCATCATCTTTACTTAGCTTGCAACCTGTAACCATAGGAGTACTAACAGGATTGCAATCTTCCATCCTAAACCTTTTTAACATTTCTTTCACATATTTAGTTTGGGAGATGAAAATACCTTTGCTTGATTGTGAAATTTGCAGCCCAAGGAAGAAGGATAACCACGCCCTTTCTCGTGATAACACGACTTTTTAGATTTTGTCTTTTTGTGTTTAGTTGCTCCGAACAAAACTCTTTTTAAAGTCGTGATTTGTAGTAAGAACTTACTTTTAATTCGAATTAAAGCATTCAAATTAATCGGCATTTGATGTAGACCACGTCTTTTATATCTGAAATAATAATTTCGAATTAGATTCTTCATATCTGAAACTGAACAGATTGATTTCACATGAATTTGAATCGATGTGAGATATTTTTAATATTAACACATCCTTAATTTGAATCTCCAGTACGCATTGTTAATCTGAAACTGATTCTCAGAAATTTGAGTCTGTGTAAGTTAACATCAACGTCTTTTCAATTTGTGTGTGAATTTCAACATATCCTTAGGTTTGAGTTTGACTCTCCAGTACATATTCTTGAATCTGAAACTGAATCTCAGGAATCTGAAACTGAATCTCAGGAATTTGAGTCTGTGTATGTTATCTTAACATCAACGTCTTTGAAACATTATGTTCATCAATACTTCTCAACACCCATATGTTTCCTTGACATCAATGACAAAACTTCTAACATAGAACAGATGACCTCATAAGATCTTGAAGAATATGACTCCAGAAGAAGCCTTTTCAGGGAAGAAGCTTGAAGTCAGCCATTTGAGGATCTTCGGTTGTCCTGTCTATGTTCATGTTCCCAAAGAAAAGAGAACCAAACTGGAGCCTTCTGGCAAGAAGGGAATCTTTGTGGGCTATAGTGAGACATCAAAAGCTTATAGAATTTACATTCCAGGTCAGAAGTTGATAGAGATCAGTAGGGATGTCACATTCGAGGAAGATGTTGCATTCAGGAGATCCAGAGGGATTCATATGGAGATTGATAATGAAGAGTCTTCTCAGGACATGGAGGTTGACCATACTCCTGAGATTCAGAGGGAGACAATGGAACCAAAGGAAGATCTTGATCCAGTTGAACCCTTGGAACCTACTGATGGGCCTACTGACATTGCTATTGGGAGGAAGAGACCTCTATGGGCTAGTTGCACTATGCAAGAGGCTGAAAACTTTGCAGCTCCTAGAGGAACATTCAGAGAAAGCAAAAGGCCACATAAGTTCTCCAGTTATGTTGCCTTAATGAGTCAGATTATAGAATCCGAGCCTTCCTGTTTTGAGGAAGCATCCAGTCTTCAAGTCTGGAGAGATGCTATGTCAGAGGAGTATCAGTCAATTCTCAAGAACGATGTTTGGGATATCGTTCGTAGACCCAAGGGCAAGTCAGTGGTATCTTCTAAATGGCTATTCAAGATTAAACATGCTGCAGATGGAAGCATTGAGAAGCACAAGGCAAGATTTGTGGCTCGAGGGTTTTCTCAGAAAGAGGGAGTTGACTATGATGAGACCTTTGCACCTGTTGCTCGCTACACTTCTGTCCGAACCATCATTGCTATTGCTGCATCTAGAGGATGGAAGATTCACTAGATGGATGTGAAGACAGCTTTTCTCAATGGAGTAATTGAGGAAGAGGTTTACATAGAGCAACCTGATGGATTTGAGATTCATGGGAAGGAGTCACATGTTTGCAAGTTGAAGAAGGCCTTGTATGGTCTTAAGCAGGCTCCTCGTGCATGGTACGAAAGGATTGATCAGTATCTATCAAGCCTGGGTTTCTTGAAGAATGATGATGATTCAAATCTCTACTTCAAGGTAATCAATGGTGATGCTTTAATTTTGGTTTTATATGTTGATGATCTAATCCTCACTGGAGAAGATCACCTGATTCTTGAATGTAAGAAGGATTTAACTTCTGAATTTGAGATGAAGAACCTTGGGCTCATGCATTACTTCCTTGGTTTAGAAGTCTGGCAGAAGTCAGATGGTATGATTTTAAATCAAGGGAAGTACACCATTGATATACTTAAGAGATTTGGTATGATGGATTGCAAATCCATGTCTACTCCTATGGAGACCAATCTTCATAAATTGAAGGAGGCTGCAGCTAGTTCAGATTTGGTGGATCCTACGTTGTACAGACAGCTGATTGGATCCTTGATGTATCTAGTTAACACTAGACCTGATATTTGTTATGCAATGAGTGCACTTAGCCAGTTTATGTGTGATTCGAGACAGATACATCTTGTTGCAGCTAAACGTATCCTGAGATACTTGCGTGGCACAGTTGGATATGGGTTGAAATATACTTCGTGATGCGCACTTGAGTTACTTGGTTTCATCGATTCCCATTGGGCAAGCCGTGTCACGCATCTAAGAGCACCTCCGGCCGCTATTTCAGCCTTTAGGTTCTGCTATGATTTCCTGGTGCAGCAGGAAGCAGTCTTCTGTAGCATTGAGTACAGCAGAGGCCGAGTATATTGCAGCTTGCATGGCAACTCGAGAAGCAGTGTGGCTTCGTAAGCTCCTTGCAAGATTGTTTGGACAATCAATGGAGCCCACCATTATTCATTGTGATAATCAGAGTTGTGTGAAGCTTTCTGTCAATCCTGTGTTTCATGACAGAACCAAGCATGTTGAGATCAAGTACCACTATATTAGAGATATGGTACTGCGAAAGGCTGTACAGTTGAGGTACATTAGCATTGATGAGCAGACGGCAGATATTCTCACCAAGCCTCTCGCCAGGGTAAAGTTCGTGTACTTTCGAGACAAGCTTGGTATGGTGGAGAATCCAGCCTTGACTGAGTATGAGTCTCAGTATCAGTGAGCCTTGCTTAATGAGTTCTTCAGGAGAGTAGTTCGAGGTGAAATCCCTTGTTAATGCATTTTCTTTCCGTGACGAAGAATTTGAGGAAAGCCCTCGCTTCACCTCCTCCGAGAGTCATGGTGGATGTCAGTGTGCTTAATTCTACGACATATGTCGCATCGTTTCACCTCCGAGAGCCATGGTGAAAGTCACATTGAGGTGATTAACATCAATGCCAAGGACATTTAACACTTGTACTTACTATTGCATCTTCTTCGCGGATGGAAGAATTTATAGAAAGCCCTCGTTTCCACCCTCTGAGCTGAGTCATGGTGGATGTCATGTGTGACTCCATGACAACATCACATGAGAGAGTCCGTGATGATCCTTCTGTACTTGTGTTTCACCCTCTGGGAGAGCCATGGTGAAAGTCACGTTGAGGTGGCACCATCACACAAGTGATGAACACTAGTACTTAACCATGTGATGGTTAATATCACATTGAGGTGATATATCTCTCTTTATATCTGATTGCAGGCAGCAGTGGCAGATGAACTTCATGTGGAGATAATTTGCAGCTGGAAGTTCTCTCCCTAGCTGAGAGGGAGTGTTAATGTTATGACAGCTTCGGTAGCTCCTTCCAGCTCAGGTTCACAGTGAAAAATAAATTTGAATGATAGCCATAGGCTATTCAAATTATATTTATTATTTTGGGCCGACATAAAAGTTTCTTTTGATATTTATCCTTCTTTAAGAAATGTTTAATTAAGGCCGACCTTTGTAAAAGGATTTTGAAATATATTGAGGCCGACATGTAAGGATTTGGTTCATATACTTATACACAGCTTGTTCATCGAATTGATATACTGTTTGATAGCTCTCTTCCGGTCCGATCATAGTCAAGTGCGAATACATTTGAGAAGCTCGTCATAGTCAAGTGCGAATACATTTGAGAAGCTCGTCATTGTCAAGCGCATATATATCAAGAGAAGCTCGTCATTATCAAGGGCGAATATAATAGAGAAGTGCGATCTTATCAGATGCGAATTACATCAAATGCAATCAGATTATTAGATTTGTGTTAGCCGTGATCACTTCATGGTGCGGACTATGCAAAGGAACAGTGAGAATTCATCTGAAATCCAAGTGTGCATTCACTGGTTCTGAGATCTCATACAAGTGCGAACAGGTTCCAGATTTAATTGCGAATCTACCAGTTCGGTTCTGTCATGTACTGTCAAAGTCTGAGAATTGAAGATCACAGTGCCAAGCAAACATTATCAGATCTGCATTCTATTCTATCAGGTGTGATCTAGAGCTTGATATCTGCGATTGGTCTTGTGTTAGACCTTATTGTATTTTGTAAATCTACCACTGTTGCATCAAATATAAAAGAGATCTTTGTTGCTGGGTTTTTCTCCCTCAAGAGGAGGGTTTTCCCAGGGTACATGCTGTGTTATTTTGTCTGATTTTGATTTAATTTTATGTGGATTTACTTCTGATCACATAATTTAACAGAAAGTTCCTATGATTCTGCTCTAGCCAAATCGGCCATAGAAGCACGAGGGCCTACAACCCACACCATCTGGAGAGGGAATGAAGTAGCAAGGGGTCTCCCTAAAGACCTCCAAAACTTAGATAGGGATACAACATGCACATAGTGTAGAAACCCTAGTTTCCCCTGATTCTGATTCTGACTGAGTTCTGGTTTGTTTTTGCAATTTTTGATTTTTTCGACGTTTTTGAGGTTTTGAACAATAAATGAAGAATGCGATTTTGCTTGAAAATAATAATAAATTCTATAAAAAATGCTAAATGGCCAACATGCATAGGAAATACAATTTCTACTGAAGGCGTATCTTTATTTGCTCAACTGGAATCAATACAAATAAGATCTGGTAGCATGCAATAATAAAATAACAATTTTTATTGAGAAAACCTGGTAAACCAGCAAGCTGTAGTTGATCAAAATCTAGTACGGCTGCGTTGATTTCTCCTTTCTCCTCCTGTCTGGTAAACCCCAATGCCTTCTGGAACCCCAGCGCCCTCAAAGAAACAAACTGGAAGTCTGGAAGGGAGGCATTTCTCTTGAAAACTAAAGTACGGCTCACATCGTAGTGTACCGCAAGAAGGTACGGCCCGGCCGAACAATAAGAATGTACCGCCTCCTCAAATCAATGTCCAAGCCGGTTCGAAAATGGTGCTCTGTGATGAATAGATATTCCTCCTAATGCAAACACCTAAAGAACTCAAGATAAATATTCTCCTAAGATCACCGATTTCCTCCGATGAAGAAACCTCTGCTGGCAATAAATCAAGTGTTATTTCACACCCTCTGAATTGCTTCCGATGGAGATGGCTCGTTCCCCAAGGAATTCGAACTTGAAACCCTAAAGTCTCTTGCTCAGATCAAAGTTGATCAATCTCAAAATCAATAATCATCATAATGGCACAAAACCCAATGCAAATGCACTATATCTCTCAAAAGTGCGATTTCCTCAATAATAGGGTTTTAATAAAATATTCAACTTTTAATCTTTTAATTTCTCCATAGTCTCAGCCAAATATTTTATAATAATTTATAATGATCAATTTGGCCCCTTCTGATGATGGCGACCCCCTCAAGAATAATCACTTAAGTTATAATTTAATATTATAACTTTATATTATAATCATCAAATAATTAATATTTAATTAATATAATTAAATATTAATATCTCCCTCAAGCATTCGCTATCCATGACTCGATCTGCTCAAGTCAATTTAACACCGGCGGATTCCTGACTACCGCCAAAGCCATATCATCGCTAAAATATGTGGGTCCCATCGCCGCCAGAATCGCTAAAATAGCAACTTCTCGCAAGAAGTTCGATCGAGCCCAAACGAAGTTTCCATCGATCAAACTAATCAAGCCGGTTAAGCTCCCAAAATGACCCTATCCAAATTCCATTAGCCTACGAGGGTCGATGATAGGCCAACTTTGTATTCGAGATGTCAATGAAGGGGATTAATATGACAAATTCCAAATTGCTTGTCCCTCAAGCAATCTCTGACGCCGGATGTCGCGGTAATCTCCTCGGCCTTCCCATGTTGTATCCTCACCGTGCAAATCTCCATTCTCACCAGATATTCCCCGATAGTCCTCCGATGTAACCGCTTCCTCAGATCTGTGATGGACTCGTGTACTAAGGTCAACTTTCCTCATCATCTAAGGGAGGTAGAACCGCAGACGTACCACACGATGACCCAACTTCTTGAGGCGAGATTACGGAAATACATTGTGTACTTCGCTTCGCCGGAAAGCTCGGCTCGTAGCACACCCTAACTCTCTCCTCAGATCCCGAAAGGACCGTAATAACGCGGCTTGGTTTTCCTCGACCCACTTTTCCTAAGAGGACCGACGAGGGTTGCAAGATGAGGTAAACCATGTCACCAACCCCAAATGCCTCTTCGTCCTCTTCTGATCTGCATACTGTTTATGCTGATTTTGTGCCTTGGCTATATTTTCCTTGAGAGCCCTCATAGTGTCTTGACTCTCCTGCAACCAACCCCCTGCACTCGGCACTCTACTGTCGCTCAGTAGCAAATCAAGGAAACTCGCTTCATACCCGTACAACGCCATGAAGGGTGACATCTGAATGGTCATATGGAATGTCGAGTTATAGCAATACTCACACAAATGTATCCATTTGACCCACGCCTTCTACTGCCCTGCTATGTAGTTTCGGAGGTAACCTTCCACCCACTTGTTCACAATCTCCGTCTGCCCGTCAGTCTGCGGGTGGTAACTAGTGCTCGGAGTGAGCTCGGTCCCACAAAGCCTGAATACCTCCTGCCAGAAGTTACTCAGGAACCGACTATCTCTGTCGCTCACAATGCTCCGAGGCAACCCATGAAGTCTGAATACCTCGCAAAAGAATACCTCTGCTACCTGTGTAGCTGTGTAAGTCGTGGTGATCGGAAAGAAGTGGGCATACTTCGTAAGCCGATCCACAACTACATAAATGCAATCACGCCCTTGGGCTTTAGGCAAGCCCGTGATAAAGTCCATCGACAGGCATTCCCACTTCCTGTCAGGAATAGGAAGTGGCTGTAGTAAACCTGCCGGGTACGTGTTCTCCTGCTTGTTCTGCTGACAAACAGGGCACTCACGCACATATTGAAGAACATCTCCTTTGAGTCCTTTCCATGTGAACCTCTCCCGTATCTGCCTGTAAGTTTTGAAATATCCGGGATGTCCTGCTGTAGGCATGTCATGAAAGGCCCGCATAACGATGTTCTTCACCTCAGAACCTGGTATCAAGAATATCCTGTTCTTGTAAATGATCAAGTCATTTACAAGCGTATACCTGGTATCAACTGCTGATCCCTCAACAATGCTGGAGGCCCAACTATCCTTGGCATACTCTGCCACTATCATATGCCTCCAA
Source organism: Sequoia sempervirens (assembly GCA_007258455.2). NCBI lineage: Eukaryota > Viridiplantae > Streptophyta > Pinopsida > Cupressales > Cupressaceae > Sequoia > Sequoia sempervirens. The sequence continues at coordinate 9,768 of VDFB02356871.1, forward strand.
TCCTCCGAGATATGAACCATAGTGCTCAAGTACGGTCTACGTGAAAGTGCATCAGCCACTACGTTCTGTGTACCTTTGATATATGAAATATCAAAGTCATAAGCCTGCAACTTACTGACCCATTTCGCTGCCTGTCATTAAGATCTCGCTGCCCTAAAAAGTGTCTCAAGCTGTTGTGATCAGTTTTAATGCAAATTTGCTGCCAACAAGATACTGCCTGAATTTTGCTAAGGCATGCATGATCGCGAGCATCTCCTTATCATAAATGCTATATAATCTCTCGGGTCCTCTGAGCTTGCGGCTCTCGTACACAATCGGGTGCTTGTCCTGCATAAGCACCGCACCAATGCCCTCACCTGATGCATCACATTGAAGCTCAAACGGCTTCGTAAAGTCGGGTAGTGCCAAAACAGGGCATGTGGTCATCAACTCTTTGAACTTCATAAAACACTCCTGTGCCTCAGAAGTCCAAACAAATGCCCCCTTCTTCATTAAATCTGTCATCGGGGCTGCATGTCGTGAATAACCATTCACGAATCTGCGGTAGAATCCACATAAACCGAGAAACCCTCTCAACTGTGTCAGGTTTGCCGGTGTAGGCCAATCAATAATGGCGCGGATCTTTTCAGGATCCATGCGCACTCCATCTGCACTGATAATATGACCTAGATAAAGCAATTCGGTCATTCCCAAGTCACACTTGGATTCCTTGGCGTACAAGGACTCCCTCTCCAAGATACTCAACACTGTCTCCAAATGAGCTAAGTGCTGCCAAGTCCTGATTTATGAGAATATCGTGAAGAAGACCAACACAAACCTCCTCAGCAATGAGTGAAAAACTCTGTTCGTCATGACTGAAAGGTGGCTGGCGCATTAGTGAGCCCAAATGGCATCACTACGAACTCAAAGTGCCCACAATGACATCTGAAGGCTGTCTTCTCTATGTCCTGCTCACGGACTCTAATCTGATGATAACCCGATCGTAAATCAATTTTAGTGAAAGTAACATGCCCCATGGAGCTCATCAATAAGCTCGTCAATCCTCGGTATCGGGTATCTATTCTTGATTGTCCTCTTATTCAGGACCCTGTAATCAATGCACATACGTAACGTTCCATCCTTCTTCACCAATACAACCAGAAGAAGCGAACGGTGATTTGCTGGTCGAATGTGACCCATAGCAAGTAACTCCTTTATTGTCTTCTCTATCTCATCCTTTAATCTTTTAGGATGCCTGTAAGGAGTTATCATAACGGGCTTCGCACCCTCCTCGAGCTCAATAATGTGCTCTATGCCTCTGTCTGGAGGTCTACCTGGCGGAATATCATGAACACCTTGTCATGCTTGATTCTCAACTTCTGAATGTCCGGATGATATTCTGTCTTTTGCTGTCCCTCCTGTATAGGTGCTAAATGACACTCGGCAGCCCACTCTACCATGTCATGACGCATGAGCCGCTCCATTCGGTGAAAAGAAATTGTTTTAAGGTCGCTGTCCCGAATTGCTTTAAGTATGTGAGTCTTCCCGTCGACATCAAAACGGATCTCCATGTCCTTGAGACGAAGTGTGACCTCCTCCAATGAATGTAACCACTTCATTCCCAAGACCAAATCAATGTCCCCCATATTAACAACATAATAATCTGCCTTGAACTCATAATTGTTCAAGCATAAAGGGAGATCCTTTATCATGCGTTCGCATCTCAAAGTGTATCCATCTGCCACTTTGACTCTAATGCCCTCGAACTCCTCAGTGATGAGTCCACGTTTTTCAACGAATCTAGCATCTATGAAATTATGCGTGGCTCCTGTATCCAATAGGGTAATGACCCTCTGTCCTGCTAACACACCACGAATCCGGAAAGAACCCTCCTGCTGGATGCTAGATAAACGGGCCTCCTGTATCTGAAGCTCGGGCTCTGTCTCTGCTCTAGGCTCTGGAGCCTCTGACTCTGAATCATCTGAATGCTCTTGCTGTTCGGAATTTTCTGATTCGGAGTCCTCATAATACGCCCACATCACACGATTTGCCTTGCCCTTAGGTCTTAGAGGACAATCGTGATTGGCGTCATATGGTCCCTTGCAGTAGAAGCAAAGCTTCTTCGTGCGAAGGTCATTAAGGGCTTCACGATCCAAAGGTGGGGCTGCTGATTTACCTTTTGAATCATTTCTAAAGTCTGATTTTTCCTTATTAAAATCAGATTTATCCCTATTTCTGTGAAAACCCTTGTTATCCCTGTATGATGAACCTCTGGAGTTAAATCTGCTGGAAGGTGCTGCTAACTCCATACTCCGAGCTTTCTTCATCGCCTCCTGTAACGAAGGAGGATCAAAGGCTTTGATCCAACCTCGTAATGGCTCTGTCAAGCCCTCCATGAAGAGTACTACCAAACGTCTCTCTGATATGTTTGGAACCATGATGGATAGCCTCTGAAAGTCACTGATATAAGTCTCTAGACTGCCACTCTGCCTCAACTGTGCCAAGTCTCTGAAGTAGGTTTCCGGATCCTTCCTATCAAACCTCTCAACCAATCTGTCTACGAACTCCTGGTATGAAGTGATCCTGTCATGCTGTAGCGTCACCATGCCGTGGTGCCACCAATCATAAGCAACTCCCTCCAGATGTAATGTCGCGTACCTGATTGCATCCCTCTCCACCATCGGACGCAATGTAAGAAAAGTGTCCAGCTTACTAATCCAAGCCTGAGCGGTCACTTTACCACTACCATCGAACATAGCTAGGTTAAGCCTGTTAGTTGCATGTTTTAGATCGTTATTCTGCTGTCGGGGTCTCCAATCCTGTCGAGCTCTGTTGTGTTCTCGCCTCTGAGTGATAAAATCGTCGAAGGTAATCCTCTCTCTGACCGCAGGCGGTACCAACTCCCATTCCTCGTTTGCTGCCATAAGATTATCAGCAAACAAATCCTCGTGCTCGTCACCTGGTATAGCCTCATCGGGCTTCTGTCTCGTGAAAGTAGGCCTAGTAGGCCTATCTGCTGTCCGTGACACTGTCCTAGGAGCTCTCCGTGACCCTACATCACTCCTGTCATCGTCACGATGTAGTGACGGTCTCCTCAAAGTACCTAATCTTTGTAGTGCCACTGCCACCTGCTGTAATACATCATCGGAACGTCGTTGTCCTGCACGAAGATCTCTGAGTGCATGCAAGACCTCTGCATCGTCCTGATCTCTGTTATTCTGTGGGATCTCTGTTCTAGGTATATCTGTTCTCTCAGCCCTATCATTCCTGTCAGCCATGTTTTCTGGCTGCCTGCTCAAACTGCGTTGCCTTTCAATCAAGGCACGTCTGCGAGTATAGTACCTGTATGTATCAAACTCCTCTGGCTGCATATGATGGCTAAACCCTTAGGATGGCAGGATTTAGCTCTGATACCACTGTAGAAACCCTAGTTTCCCCTGATTCTGATTCTGACTGAGTTCTGGTTTGTTTTTGCAATTTTTGATTTTTTTGACGTTTTTGAGGTTTTGAACAATAAATGAAGAATGCGATTTTGCTTGAAAATAATAATAAATTCTATAAAAAATGCTAAATGGCCAACATGCATAGGAAATACAATTTCTACTGAAGGCGTATCTTTATTTGCTCAACTGGAATCAATACAAATAAGATCTGGTAGCATGCAATAATAAAATAACAATTTTTATTGAGAAAACCTGGTAAACCAGCAAGCTGTAGTTGATCAAAATCTGGTACGGCTGCGTTGATTTCTCCTTTCTCCTCTTGTTTGTTAAACCCCAATGCCTTCTGGAAACCCAACGCCCTCAAAGAAACAAACTGGAAGTCTTGAAGGGAGGCGTTTCTCTTGAAAACTAAAGTACGGCTCAAGGACAGAAAGTACGGCCTGCAGCAAGGTACGGCCTGTCAGAAACAGCAATAAGAATGTACGGCCTCTGAAATCAATGTCCAAGCCTCTGAAAATGGTGCGCCCAGATGAATAGATATTCTCTGAATGCAAACACTGAAAGAACTCTGAAGATAAAATATTCTCTAAAGATCAATGATTTCCTCTGGATGAAGAAACCTCTGCTGGCAATAAATCAAGTGTTATTTCACACCCTCTGAATTGCTTCCGATGGAGATGGCTCGTTCCCCAAGGAATTCGAACTTGAAACCCTAAAGTCTCTTGCTCAGATCAAAGTTGATCAATCTCAAAATCAATAATCATCATAATGGCACAAAACCCAATGCAAATGCACTATATCTCTCAAAAGTGCGATTTCCTCAATAATAGGGTTTTAATAAAATATTCAACTTTTAATCTTTTAATTTCTCCATAGTCTCAGCCAAATATTTTATAATAATTTATAATGATCAATTTGGCCCCTTCTGATGATGGCGACCCCCTCAAGAATAATCACTTAAGTTATAATTTAATATTATAACTTTATATTATAATCATCAAATAATTAATATTTAATTAATATAATTAAATATTAATATCTCCCTCGTTACTCATCATGATCTGTCATGAAGGCGAACACTGAAGTGATTCTGAATCTTGCCAAAGCCATACTGCTAAAATAGCAGGGGTCCCACGCTGCCTGCCAGGAACTGCTAAAAATAGCAACTTCTGCAAGAAGTCTCCGATCGAGCCCAAACGAAAGCCTACTGATCAAACTTCGCCAACTGAAGCTGAGCCAAGCTCCCAAAATGACCCTCTATCCAGTCCATTAGCCTACGAGGGTCGTATGATAGGCCAATCCTGTGCTCCGAGAGATGTCACTGAGAAGGGGACATGACACATAGGGTTGCCTCCAAACTGCCCACTAGAAATGCCAAATAGCCCTAGAGAAAGAACATTGGAAGAAAAGATGTGATGAAGACTCCTCATTACTGCCACATAAAAAACAAATGGATGGCCCTTGAAAAGCCCTCTTCATGAGATTGTCCCAAGTAAGACATTTGCCTTGAGCTACTAACCAGAGGAAGAAATTGGATTTGGGCCATGCAAACTTATTCCAGACATATTTCCACCAAGGGATTTCATCCCCCACATACTTCCTTCTGTCCAACTCATGATACCCTGCAACCACATAATAGACCCTTTTAGGATTTGGGGCCCAAGCCAATACATCACTTTGCTGTAGATAACTGCAAGGTCTCTCATCTAAAATCTTTTCCAGCTCAGCCCGATCCACATCCGAACTCCCAAGAGGCCAAAGATGACATTCTTTCCATTTGAAGATCTCCTCTTGTCCTAACCACTCACTGGCTTTAAAATCACTAACCTTCCTCCATCCAGCATCTAGAAAAATAGGGCCCAAATTCCGTAAATGAGGATGAGAATTGAATAAAACGGGGAAGCCATCCCAAGAATCAAGCCAAAAAAGGGCATCGGCCCCTTGTTACAAATCCAAAAGAGCACATGCTTGATCAAACTAGCACCTTTTTTAAGGGTATCCCAGATCATAGACCCCTTACTTGGCAGAGGGTAGTGAGGAATGTCCTCTGTAGCACCTCTCAAATACTTGGACTTAAGGTTTTTAGCCCAACTTTGATCTTTACTAGTATACCAATGCCAATAAAGCTTGGCCGCTAAAGCCTGACCAGTCATAGAAGCTTGGCGAAGACCCAATCCGCCATATTGGATAGGCCTACAAATAGAGTCCCACTTAACCAAACTCCACTTCTTGGAATCCAAATTCCCAGCCCAAAGAAACTGTCTAGAGAGTGCCTCAAGATCTCTAATAAAGCTCGCAGGGGCAACTTGAACCATACACCTGTAAAGAGGAAGTGCCTGAACCACGACCTTAAGGAGCATAATCCTCCCAACAAAGGACAACCATTGACAGGTCCAATGATTGACATACCCCCTAAACTTGTCCAAAATTAGCTGCCAAGTCCTCGGCAGAGGGGACACCGAGAGGGGAATTCCTAAATACACAAGGGGAATCATGTGTAGCAAGATCTAGACAACAAGATCCAGACAGTAGTAAGCAACTTGATATGATTTGCTTTTTAGTGTTCTTGGTTGTGTGAATAAATGGAAGTTTCACATTGTGGGGGGGAGTAATAACCAATGTTCCATTTCCCATTTCGTGCCAAAATGACTAAAGTCAAGGGCAGCTTCCAGTGGCAGTGGCAGTTGTCTATGCTGTTCGAGATCGAGTGGCAGCGATCAGTAATAGTGACTACAATTAAGAACATTGTGTTCTTATGGAATGTAATGTGAAACCTTTGCTAGTATGGGTTTTTAAAATTTGTGATATGTAGTTTTCCATAGTGGTGAACAAAAGCACCAGTGTAATGCAGTTCATGGACCTGGAAAGGGTTTGTGGGAGAATCTAGAAAACCACACAGGGTGGACAATTGATGGGTGCCTGTTCATGTCCAGGTTTGTGGTAAACCTGTGTGAAAACCATGAAAAGTTGACGGGAGGTGCCTTTCGTTTTGTATCAAGATCATGATCCACAAAAGTTGGGTTTACTGCAGATGAAGGGTGTGAGTTCTTACCATGTTCACACTAGGGGTAGGGGTGGGGGAGAGTAATGTTGGGAAATTAAATGTTAGTGTTCACATAAGTTAATAATGTGAGTTGTTATCAAAACTCACATAACTATTGTGGATGTGAGAATAGTTATTTGTTAGTGGAAGATGTGTTTGTTTTTAATTGAGTTTTTAAAACAACGCAATATATATAGGGATGCCGTTTATGTTGTTTCCTAAATAATAGGATTTAAGAATCCTATAAATATGTAAATTGTATTGAAGAAAAATGTGAGATGACTATATTGTTATTGAGTGCAAAATTTTCTGCCTCTACCATATTTTCTAATATTAGAAACATCAAGATCTACGCAACTCCTTTTGCAGTGCTTGAACTTGTCTCTGTAGGGCTCTAAAACCCTCTTTTGGTACAACAATATTTCTTCCACCACCTCGGTTTTTTTGCGGAGGCATTCTGATTCTGATCACTTTTTTACCCACAACCACAAGTCCTAGTGCAAATTGCCTCATGTTCGACAATTTGTTTACACATAGGAAAACCTGGTTTTGATACCACTTGATGAGGGGTCACTACACCCAACACCCACAAAACACAACAATAGATGTCAACTCAGAAGATGCAAGACATAAAAGTAACTCACTTTTGTTGACTGTCAGAAAATAAAATTATAGATTCAAAAATTACAATGCTATAGCCACATGGGCTTGATTCATTACAACAAAATTAACTCTGTAAAGAAAATGTATTATTCAAAGCCACAATTTGCATTAATGGAGGCATTGCCTATAACCTCCATTAACTCCTTTTACTTTGTCCCAATAGCCGCCCTAGAATGTTCTGGTGTCACGTCTCAGACTTTGATGCTGTTTTGACCATGACTTTGTGGGATTTATTATATGAATTATGATACGTGTTAGAGCAATATGATATAATACAATGCTTTGGTGTATGGAAATGTAGAAAAATATTTGTTTTTAGAATTATGAGTGTATTTTATTTTTAAAAATATACAAGATAGAACAAAATAGAAGTGTTGATTTAATTATTGCTTAGATTTATACTTCTATATTGGTTACTAATACATTTTCGTTGTTGCACGCTTGAGTGCATTTGAGTTGCAGGTGGTCGAAGACCAAGAGTGTGATTGAGGAAAAGAAGGCTAGCTTCCCGATAGGGTAAAAAAGGAGAAGCTCTCGAACACACACACATCACCTAAAAATCATGTAGTTGCATTTAGGCCATGTCTGTTTCAATATGATTGTTTTAAATTGATTACATATGGGAATAAATGGTTTGAATAAGTAATTGATAAAAAAAATATAATAACATAGCAAAATTAAAATATAATTTAATTATCCATAAAAGTTGTGAAAAGATTATGGTTTATTTTATTTAGTTTATTCCATTTATTTTTGTGCAATAAAAGGAAAATCTGATTTAAATTAGGAAATTAAGAATAAAGTGAAAAATATTATATTTACATATGATAAGGAAGAAATATTTGGTTTGCATATTAAAAGGTGGAGATATCTATGTTTGCATATGTTTAAAAACCTTAGTCCAAAATTGGGAGAAATAAACAGCCCCGAGAAAACTTTGGGCTCTGGGGAAATTCTCCTTAAAACCAACAATGCTTTTGGCAAGTGGCGACCTCTGGATTTTGCATGTAAAATTTATCTGTCATTTGGAAATGGTCTGCATGACCCTCGGAAGGAGGAATAAAGCTTTAAGGGAGAAAAGAGAACATTATTCAGACACATAACCAGGGCTCTGGAAGAGGGAGACTGAAAGGTAATACTGGGCATCTGCAACTGGAGAAACCTGCCAAGTTATTTTCCATTCCTTGTTTGCAAATCAGTTTAAATTGCAGTAAGAAATTGGAGAAATGAAATGCATCATTCTATGAAAATGATTACAGATATCTGAGAAATCTTTTCCAATTTTATTTTTGAATCTGGGTAAAAGCCTTCTCATTTGTTGCATTATAGAGAGAATACCCAATCTCTTTCTTCTAGATTAGGGTTACATTCTGTTGCAAAAGCTGCAAATCATTAAACTGCTCTCAATTGTATTTGAAAACATATATAATCTTGCAAGAACAACTTTTACCAGAAATTAATTCGAAATTCCTTTGAAATAAATTTAAATGCAGTGTAATACTGGGCAAAATCTTTCTTTTGTGTTATGAAATTGTTTAATTGTAGGGGGAAGGGGAGGGATTTTAATCCCCAGCCCTTCCCATAGGAAGGGCACGGCTCTGTGGGGAGGCTCGCGCCCTCCACAGGCCGCGGCCTATGGAGGGAGCGCGAGCTCCTCACAACCCGCGCCCTCCCCATGGGAGAGGCAAGGGCTTCCTGCACCCTTTGTGGTGCTCAACACCAGTATGGAACCCTGTATAATATTTTTTTTTGTGTGCACAGCCAGAAAACGTGTGAACAGTTATGAAAATCAGTGTTTCTTTTTTTTAAAAGCATATATATATATTTATATATATATACACTCAGCTGTATATGTATATATACATATATCTATATTCATACATATATACATAAATGCAAGTTTGAACAGGAAAACCATCTTCAGAATGTGATATGATTTCTGTCAAAAATACACAAACATCTTAGTAATTTTAAAGCTGGAAATAAGAACAAAAGTACCTCTGAGAAAACATGTAAACTGAAAATCTTTTTGATCACATTGTCATATACTTACATACAGATGTACATTCCTGAATAATGGTATACAATATAAAATTCGAATGCAAGTTTTTCTTTCAAACCTCTGTTATTCCGAAAGAATTGCCCTGTTTCTGTATATTACTAATAACCAGAAACCTGTAGTAAATTGAGAATTTCACTTTCAATCAGCTTGAATTTGGAAAGAGTAGAAGTATATACATAAATCTGTGAACACTGTTTCATACAAAAGAATTAATTAATTCTTCTACTTGTGTTTGTACACTGATAGAATCATGACATACAAGCATTTTTTTTTTACATTTTCAAGAGAGTAGCTTGGAGTGAAAACAGAGTCCTTTACCAAATCAGAAAAGAATTACTTACAAAAGAGTAGATGCAATCTTAATACTGAACTTACAACCTTTCTTTTCTTTTGTCCAATGTAATTCAAAAGATGTTTTGAAATTCTCATTTGAAAATTCTTTTAGAATCAATTGAATGCATGAAACATGTATGGAAAATGCACAACTTTCTGCTTTTGCACTTTATTATACTTTACTTTTGGTAACTTCCGGGACAGGATGCCGAAGGTGGATCCACAGAGACGGTAGTTTTACCTTTTCTAAACTACCATTTGCTTATTTTATTTATGCTTGGCCAAGCACTTGTACCATTGAAATAGATGGATTTGTTTAAAAGCCTAGAAATGTATATGTATTTGAGTCTCTGCCACCTCCTGTTGCAAGAAATATGTTTTCTCATGTTAGAAATGCATATAGGCACCAGACATGCATCGAGAGTTCCCTCTTGTTTTATTGTGTCAGGTTGCTAGGCTCCTTTATGCAGGGCCGGGGATTCCTTCGAGTTACTGTAATGTCCCCTTCTCAAACCTGATCTTTCCAGTGACCGTTGGCCTTTTTCTAGAAACCCAAAGGCTAGTCGGAAGGTAAAATTAGGGTTTCCTATTTTTGAGGATGTGTTTGCTCAGAGTTGGTGGATTCAATGGCGGATTCTTTCTGGGTTTTCAGAGAGCTTCGCAGTGGTATGTTCATTTCGACATTCTGAGCGTTTTTTGGAATTTACTATTTTTAGTAAATTCTATTTTTGACAGCTTTTCAGTTGGGTTCAGCTTGGTTGACTTCCTACTTCAGTTGGTCAGTTGACTTGATCATTAATGGCTTCAGGGCACATTTGGAGAGATAAGTTGATATTTTTAATTAAAAGTCACGTTTTAATCTTATATTCGAACGTTGACCCCTTGGCCTAGTCTATTGACTTTATGTTGTTTTGAAAAGTGGGCCTTTTGAGGGTGGCGCTTCATTAAAGATTAATTTATTATTTGCCAAAGTCAAAACAAGTATAAGGTGGGCGCATTTATTAAAGTAATGATTTTTATTTAAAATATTAATATTGAGCTTGAAAGGAAAAGGACGCCATCTTGGAGAAAGAGCTAGGGTTTTGACATTGAAGTGGATTTTAGGGTTTCGAGAAGTCAACAGGAAGTTATAAAAGGAAGGCTTTGAGCATCATTTGACATCTTTGGTCTACAGTACTGTTATGCTGCCGGTTTGGCTCTGGATTTGCTTCGAGGAATGAAGGCCTCCTAGCTTGGGCATCACTTCTTGTTTGCAAGACAACAACTAGTGGTGATTCAGTCTAATTTGTGAGTTGCATTTAGTTCGTGCATTGTAATCAGCTTATTGCATTGTTAGATCAGATTGGCATTTTAGTGGTTTTCAGCATATTGCATTGTTTTATATAGCAGATTCATGTTTTTAGTCATAAATCAAAAAAGACAAAAATATTGCATCTAGGTATTAACCCATTCTCATTGTAGGGTTTAGGCACCATACTTCTCGAGTTTATAGATTTTTTAGAGCTTGCTGTGATTTTCTAGAGCAAATTGCCCTTTTCCTTAAGCCGTACCATTCAGCTTGTGCATTGGAATCTGTGCAAATTAATTCAAGGCTTTAAGATCTGCTTTTTGTGTTCTATCCTAGGCGTCATCTTTGTTAGAGCATATTGCGTTTTGTTTCAAGTGAATTGGATAACATACGGGAGAGATATGAGCATATGAGTAAATTCCATTACTGCTGGTTCATAGTTCAAAGTGCAGATTTGAAAAGAAAAAACAGAATTTGTAATTGCTGATTATTGATGGTTTATTGTCTTGGCACTTCTAACCAAGCTAACGAGAATTATTATGATGTAATGCTAGTCTATCAAATTCCTAAGTTATTGGCAGGCAAATGATCTTTATTTTGTAAACTGATAGTAGTATTGGCAGTGATTTTCCGTCTTGTTCAAATCTGACTGTAATGCTCACTCTCATTTGAAGTTATTGTAATAGTTACAACTCCGCCCTATGGTAGCTACTTTCCCACTCTGGGTTAGCAAGCATATTCTGGGTGTTGAGTATTTCCAGCTTTCAACATTTCTTTTCAAGCATTGAATTTTTGTAATCACTCCGCCATATGGTCGCCCCTCACTCCATTCTGGATTGGGTAGCACATACTTGGTGTTGAGTTCCCTTTCAGTACTTAGAGTAGAAGATCCTCTGACCATATGCTTGCCATCATCGGCGCCATTTTTGGTTAGAGTTACAGCATAAGCAATTTGTTTTAGATCCTCTGACCAATGCTCACACCTTGCCCACATCGGGATCCTGGTGTACATTCTGGTTAGAGTTGCTTTTGCACGTTTTGGTTTATCTTCTAACCTTAACGGGTGCATTGATTGTAATTTGTAATTTGTTAAAATCGAAAAAAATTGGCTCGGAATATTTCAGTTAGGAAGGAACCTGGGGAAGTCATGTACTTCGTGGTTGGGCGGAAAAGGCGCCTGAATCACACTCTTGGCCCCAGCTCGCAAGCAGACCGATGGTGTCACGGCGGTTGGAGGTTCAGAGTTTTATTTGCTATTAGTGTACTTGTGTAACATTCTGGAATGGCTTGTAAAGCCCCATTGTATATGTATATGTATTTGACATTCATTGTTGAAACTTTGAAATAGAAGTATGGCATGAAAGAATCTAATGTAACATTGATATGTAGAATTAAAGTTTTATGACGTAGCATTGAATAAGATGTTTCTATTGGAATTATTGATCTCTTCCGAGTATGGATGAATATGTATATATGAAAATTCATTGATGTACTTTTGCCATGTGCATAATCTTGATAAATTACAATGTTATTATTTATATACATAAAATGCCAATTTAATTCTCTTTTATTGAGCTCATTTTGGAAGTTTTTTTATGAATGATATTAATTACTTGAAAACCTTTTGAAACGGATTGAACAATTTAAAATGCTTTTGCTTTTAATTTTCCGAGCGCTACATCTGGAAGGTGTAATTTCTCCCTTTGTTTTGGCACCCAAAAGTCTAGCCATTCATTTTTTCTGCCTAGGAAGATATTATATTGAAATTCACTTTTAGTAGCAAAAGTTCCCAAAGCCATAACTTTTGATCTGGGAGTCCGATTGGCTATTATAACATATTGTTGGAAATCTCTTGACAAGATAGAGGAAACCAAAATTGTCTAAAGAGAATTTCATCCATTTTTTGAGCTGTCTCAAGACTTTTAAGGTTTCCAAACTTGATTTGAAACTCTATTGGAGAACTTTGTCGGGACGAAAATTTTAATATCTCCCAAATGGTATAGGATATTGAGATGATTCTTTTTCCATTGGATACGTCTTTTGATTCCACTCCTTGGGGTAAATTTTCAGATCCATATGGGCCCCGTTTAGTCCGACTTACTAAAAATAGTAAGTGACTGTTTTTGACCTATTTTGACTTCTGACTGCCTTACACACTTTAAGTGCCATCATGGGACTCAAAACAACAAAGGAAAATAAGGAAAAACAATTTTTTAGGTGATGCAAGATTGCCCCTGGCCCTACACCACTGGATGCTCTTGCATCAAGAAGGTAACTTAGAAGAGTGCTACTTCAAAGGTATTTTCAGGAAAAAGACCTCTTTGGAATTGTCTCACTGATCAGAGGTTTAATGTTCACCTTGTCTTGATCCTGTGAACATTTATTCTTAACTGCTACTATAGACCATATACTAGCACCAGCTCTGATTTCATTTTATATAGCAATAAATGTTTCTTGATCATGCTTTCCATGGAATGAAAATAAGCAATAAATTTCAGCTTGCACTAGTCTCTGTTTGGTCCTTGCCTTCCTTCACTTAGCTAATTAGATTTATACTTGTAAATGGACAGAGTTTACCTGCCTTGGGTATATCTACCTCTACTGTTGCTGTCATTGGTTTTACTTTAGTTTTTCAGTTCTTGGTGAGCTTTTCAACTTTTAGTGTATTATTTTTAACCATATTTAACACGTCACCTAATTTGATTAGCCACAGACATTTGTATATTTTTTTCTTTCTTGACAAAGATCATTCATCAACACAACAATAAAATCTTGTTTAGGACTGTGATCTGAATGTGTGCTAAAGTTGTTGAATGACAACTGAGTTTTTGAGGAAACCTTAAGTTTGAGCAAAACCAACCTTGTATATGTTGACTTGCATCTGCATTCTGTTTTAGAGAAATCAAATCATATAAGAACATAATTAACAACAGATGTATTGACTGTTAACGGGCTTATCACTTATGAATTGTATTGAGTTCATTTTTCTGTTTTGCTTTAACAGAAAATATAATGCATTTCCAGCTTTTCAATGGAAGCTTCTTTTCATCAAATAATTCTGAATCTGGGAAGCCTTATTAATCTTATGCTGTGTACTCCTTACAGTGGGCAAAAGAGAACACATTTGCGTGGACTGATTGAAGTCATTGTTGAATGTCAAATCCCTGGAGCTGATAAAAGCTGTTCAGGAAGCAATCTATATTGTGACAAAATGGCAAATAAAAAGACCATTTATCTCCACTTGAAGAAATATTTTTCGGGAAAACGCTATTCAAATTCTGGGTTTCTAAAGAAAGTTGCAGCCAACTACGCTGAGGGTAGTATAGTAGCAGTAAGTGGCAAGGTAGGAAGACAATCTCTGTAATTATTATTTTTTATAAGACTTCTAATTTTCTATAGTTTCATTCCAGAATCTAGTAGCTTTCTAGAAATATTTTGGGTGATTACAAGTATATGTATGTCCTAAATCATATATCGTTTTTACCTCAATTTCTTTTGACTCAGTTTACTCTTTCAGAATCTTCTTGCTATTGGTTTTTGGTCAAATTTCCTCTTTTTGACTAAACTATAGCAAGTCAAATGTCAAGATGTAATTCAATTTCTTTGTTATTTACAACAGTATGTGAGCAAATTTTGAGTTGTGTTGTGTTGTTTCTGTCTGTGATGAATATGCAGGTATCACATTTCCGTACTTGTGCAGTTATATGTTTTTTGGGACAATCAATAACATTATGTAGAAACCCTAGTTTCCTCCGATTCTCAATTCTGACGGTTTGGTTTGTATTTTCTGAAGGTTTTGAGTTTTTGATTGTTTTTGCATGAATAATAAAGATGGCGATTTTGAAAGGGATTACAAATAAGTTCTATAAAAATAATTCAACTCTGTAAATGGCAAACCCTATTGCAAATACTGAAGCCAGATCATTTATTAACCTTCTGAGACAGTTACAATGATAATCCAATTACATGCAAATCAAAAGGGAATGATATTTATTGAAAAAAAACCTGGTACTTGCAGCTTGCTGGTAATTGCTTAAAAAGGTACGGCTGTGATGAAATCTCACTTCTCCCTTGATCTGATGATGTGCAATGGTATCTGGAACATAGGTGCCCAAACTAGCAAAGGCAGACTGTCCCAAAAGCAAGCGACTTTCTTCCAAGAGGAAAGACGCCCTTATTAATGGTGGTACGGGCTGCAATATGACTGGTACGGCTTTCACCCAGCAGCCAATGATTGAAATGTACGGCCTCTATTATGATCTTCAGATCTTTGGATGTTAGGCGCCTGCAACTGACAAACTCCTCTGGAAGTATACTCTGAAGAAATGTGTTTCAAATGCGAAGCTACAACTTTAGTGAAGGTACAGCCCTGCTGTACAAAGTACGGCTGACAGTAGCAAATAATGATTTTTGTACGGCTTCTTTAAAACTCTCCAGAATATCAATTAAATGGCGCCTCAATGTAGCAAACCTTCCGGGATGAATATCTCTCTGAAACCCTGATGAAATAGACTTCTGTGAAGCTCTGTAATTTCTTCTGGATGAAGAAATCCCTCTGCCTGGCAATAAATCGGATGACATTTCACACCCTCTGAATCGCTCCCACTGGAGATGGCTCGTTCTCCAATGTTTCGAGACTGAAACCCTAAAGCTTCCGTTCTCTGACGAATACTTGATCAATTTTTCAATTCACAAATGACATAATGGCTCGAATTCCAATGCAAAGCATATATCTTCTTGAAAAGTGCGATTTCCTTAATAATAGGAAATCATTAAAATTTCGAACTTTTTATTCTTTTAATTTTTCAATAGTCTCAGCATTAATTTTTAATTATAAAATTAATCGTCAAATGGCCCCTTTTAATGTTGGGCGACCCCTCAGCCAAAATCACTTAAGTTATAATATAATATTATAACTTTATATTATAAACTCCAATAATTAATATTTAATTAATTTAATTAAATATTAATATCTCTCTCATTATTTATCCGATGCCCAATCCGTTTGAAGCTGTCGACTGAAGAAGTGATTCTGAACGCTGCCAAATCCCTACTGCTAAAAATAGCAGGGGTCCCACGCTGACTGCCAAGAACTGCTAAAAATAGCAACTTCTTCAAAAAGCGTCCGAATGAGCCCGAACGAAAGCCAACTGATCAAGAACTGCCAACCTGAAGCTGAGCCAAGCTCTGAAATGGCCCTCTATCCAAACTATCAGCCTACGAGGGTAGCATAATAGGCTAACTCTTACGAACTCTGATGCTCGCCAAAAATGGGGACATTACACATTATATACCTGCCTCTATGCCAAAGCTCAAGCTTGACTAAGTGGGTGTAAAATACACCTTTTATTTTGTATTAAAACTTAGGTTAATTTTCTACATTGGCCTTGGTATCGAGGATGTGCATTTTGAATAAACATGTGTACCTACTGTCTAGAATGGAAAATGAACACGCTTTCAGAGTATTTGGTAGGTGCTTACCATGAGGTGGCACCTCTAGAGCCATCTTTGAACTACTTGCATTTGGGATGCTCATAGTTATTTGGAAGGCAAATTGAGACATGAATCAATACCATTTAGAAGTAATATTGTTGTTGTTATAATTGTTTCAGTGTCATGTTGTCAAGTTAGCAGTCTCATGTTTTGGTGGGTTTTATGTGTCCATGGGGTCCGTGGGTGAATTCCCTTGTTGAATTTTACATGATGTCAAATCCTTAAGGTTCCAATTACTCTTATAGCTTCTTGTTTGGTTCATTGTTGGTGTTGCATTTTTGGCCACTTTCAGATATATTAAAAAGGGTTGTCATCCATTTTCTCTCACATGAGCTTAGCTTTTGTGCTTCATGATCCCTCTTTTAAGCACTTGTCTTTGCTGTTTTTGGCCAGTGCCTCCCACTTCATCCCTTGTTGCTTGGCATCCAGTGTGGGACTTTGTTAAGTCAATCTTTTTTGCTGCTGGTCCTCACGCCTCTTGCTGACTACTCTTTGACCTTCCTTCACTGCCAACTGACCTTACTTGCGTTGATCAGCTTTACATTGACCCTGACCATCCCACAACCTCAAAGACAACCACCTTTTTGAGCTGTCCGCTTCAAGTCTGAGTGCCTTTCCTCCAACTCCAGCTAAGCTCAGTCCTTTTCTTGGTCTGCAGCAAGTGTGCACCCAGCCCAAGCTAGTTTGTCATTGTCGAAGAGAAACTATAGGCACGATTTGACAGGAGGCTAAACCTTTAATAAAAACCACTTTTTGTAGCTGTTGGTCACGAGTTCTTGTGTACTATGCAAGGGGGGCTAAGTTTTTTGCCCTTACCAATGCACCGTTTTTTGGAGACCTTCTTTTGTCCACAACTTTTTCATACAGGGGTGTTCTTAAGCATTTTTTGAATTTTTGGAAAGCTGATATAGAGAAGTTATGTAGTGGTGGTGTTGTCTTAGAATTTTTTTCTATTTGAACATACTTTTTTGTAGTTTCTCAGGTAGCTCTTCTGCAATTCTTTGTGCCAAAACTATTAAGTGCCATATCTTTTGATTCTGGAGCAGTTTTGAGTTTTTATTGAATCATTGTATTTTTTCAAAGTTACTGGTTTGGGTTTGGGTTTGAGGGTTCGGTTCACAGGTTTGGTAATAATTTTTTTTGGGCTTGGGTTTGTTGATTCAAAAACATATAAAAATCAGAAATATATACATATTTGGAGCAATAAGATTTGTTCAAAATACACCACCATATTAATAGTCAAATAACATAGCAAAATTAAAATACACCACCATATTAATAGTCAAACTCGAATGTCATAATAGAGAGTAAAATTAAAAAATAATAATGTCACGTGTAGACAATCAGCCATCATTGATCATTGATGAGATATCTGAAGAGCACAAAGATATATTGAGAGGCAGGAGGGAGGGGGTTGGAGGTGAGGGATGAATCAGTATATCAACCAACTTCTACCCTTTACAAACTTTAAATTAACTTCAAATTCTAACATAAAATCAACTATGCAAGAATATCACAATATGAACAAGTTGACACCAAAATTTTACATGGAAACCCTTACAGGATAAAACCATGGTACAAATAATGTACTTTATGAATTATATAAGCTTTACAATGAATGTAGGCACCAACCTATTTGAATCACCAAATATGTAGTATAGTAGGCACCAACCTACAAAGAGCACCAACCCTTAAACCTGATTTAGTAAGCACCAATCTACAAGGAGCTTCAACCCCTAATGCTGATTTAGTAGGCACCAACCTACAAGGAGCACCAACCCTTAATGTTTGTAGGCACCAACCTACCAGAGGCTCCAACCCCCACTTGCCAAGCACCAACTTAGCAAAGATAGAAATATCAAGAATAATACTCCACCTTCAATGTTGCTTCCTCAACGGATGATGGACTTTACAACCAATCTTCTTCTTGTTTTTGCCTTTCTAAAAAGATATTCACGTAAATCCTCTACAACATCTGCATTTATATACTTCCTTCAAATCTTCCTTTGATGATCTTCTCTTTAACGGATGGTGAACATGGTTTTCTTCTCACTATTCTGATTGTATTTCTTTCACAAATCTGTTCTTAGATCTCCTTCAAATTGCACATAAACTTCTTTGCATATCAACTTACTTTTCTTCACAAATCTGCATATAAAAGATGCTACAAATTCCTGTCATAAAACTTTCTTCTTTGTCAGCATAATATTCTCTTTTATCTCTGTATGGGCTCTTCACTTATAACTGCAACAAACTCTTCTTTCAACTCTGCTCATAGATTTCTACTTTTGATTTGCTCTCAAATCTGATTTGGCACTTATTAATAATTTTCCATTATTATTTCTTCCCAGAATCTGCTTGTGTCTGAATGATGTAACTTTTATTCCCACAGCACCACACACTTACTTTTCTCAATTCGTACTTCCAATAATGTTCATTTTCACATACTCACACTGCTGTTCTTCTTTTACACAGCCATTAACACTTTCTTGTGTTTAGATGATTTAACTTTTATTTCACACAATATTCAGCACTCTCTTCCTCTTGAGATGATATACATTTTTACACACTCTACACACTTTTTAAAAAAAAATCTGATATTGATATCACATGTATATATTGCTTATACATTGCAATCTTTGGTGAAACCATAGATGAAAAAATCGCCAATAACTCGCAAAAATCACGAGTAATCGCGTGTCAACAGGCTGGGCGAGTAAATCGCACAATTACTCGCAGCCGTGTTTTAATGTAAAACGCGCAGCGATTTTTTATCAAAAACGCGCAAAAAAACGCGATATTTTCTGGAAAAAGCGGCAGAAAAACCTAAAATGTCGTTTTTAATTTTAACCCTAATTTATTCTTCTTCAAAACAAAAAGTCTTTGCATTCCATTCGTTCGCGCGACCCAGGGCAGAGGAAAAACAACGGCGGCAAGAAAAAAACGCGACGCACAGGGAAAATAGTCGACGGCAGCAAGAAAAAACGTGACGCCGACAGCACAGGAGAAAATTTCAAAATTTCTTTGTTTGTTCTGTCACCTGACGAATTCATTCGGATCTTCATTTCCAGAAAACCAGTGCGCACAGGAATCCGACTTCCTAGTATTTAATTAATTATTTTAAAGTTCATTTATTTTTTTAATAGTGCCGTCGTTTTTTCTGAAAAAATTTCACGGAAGAAATTTTTAATACATTTTTTATTTTCATAGATCTTAATACAAATTTATAATAAATTTTAAACAAACAAATTTATAATAATTTTAGTTTTTTGTTTTAAATTTACAATAATTTTTAATATTTTATTATTATATTATATAAATTTTAATAATATGTTTAAATTTTAGTTTATTTATTTATTTATAATAAATTTATAATAAATTTTAGTTCATTTTTTTTTTAATAATTTCATAATAATTTTTAATATTTTATAATATATAGTGTATAAATTTATAATAAATTTTAATTCATTTATTTTTCTGTTATAAATTTATAATAATTATTAATATGTTATATTGTATAAATTTTAAGAATATGTTTAAATTTTAATAAATATTTTTCAAATTATTTATTAAATTTAAAACAATATTATTAAAATTAAAAAATTACGTATAAAATTTTTAAACATATGATATCATTGTCTTTTTCAAAAGAAAAAACATTATTATTTAATTTAAAATTATGTCTAAAATTTAAATAATGGAACCATGGATAAGTGATGATGAGTTGTTGAGATGGAGAGGGAGGCAGATGCAGTTGAATGGGAAGCAGACGTGGCAGCATATGAGGAGGAAGAAGGTGTGCTTGGTCAGCCAATAGAGGTTGTTTCTTCACACACACAGCTTGATCCTATCCCTATGGATGAGGCACCTATTGGGGCACTTGTTGGGGCTTCTAATGAGGACACTGCATCCATACCATCAACATCTACTTCAGTACCATCCACACAGCAGCGACAATTTTTCTTTTGTTTTAGTCGTAGAAGAAATTTAGGATAGATAATTTTTACTGATACTGAAACTTGAAGTTGATATGTATTGAGAAGTCGAACTTGTTTTTTGGTCTATGATACATTGATGATTGATATGTATTAAGGTTTTAAACTCTAATTTTGATTTATATATGATGAAATCAATAAATACATTGATGATTGATATGTATTAAACTCTAATTTTGATTTACATATGATGAAATCAGTAATATGTTTTAAAAATTCAGTTTATATGTGTGGTTTTTAAGAATATTTTAAAAAATTGTGTATTTTCAAATGTTCGATAAATTTGCCGAGTTATTGCCGAGTTTTTCCCCGAGTTTTTGCCGAGTCCCGAGTTTTTAAAATTTTTGGGTCTGCCGAGTTATTGCCGAGTCCGAGTTTTTCAACTATGGGTGAAACAACACATCACTTAAGAGAATCTGCCTCTTCATTGAAATCGTACCTCTTCATATCATAATTCGGAGTATTGTCTTTTCTTTAATTTTGTCCTTTATGTAATTTTATGTAAGATCACACCTTTTGTTTTTGAGGCTGAAGATTGCACTCTTTCAAATAAATCACACCTCTCATTAAATTGTATATAAGCTGCCTTTAACTTATGATAAAATCGTGTCATTGCTGAATGAATTCGTGACTTTATTATCACACTGCCTGAGTTAAAATAAACTTTATTTTACTTGGATGATTTTTTTGTGAAGCGCTGCCCTTTAAAACTTATGAAACGTAGCCTTTTATTCTTGTCTTATGTGCTATGTGCTTTGTTTTTTTTCATTTTTGTCTTTTTCCTCTTTTTGTCTTACTCACTATAAGTGGCTTTAATCACTGTTTTTTATTTATTTTTCCAGCTTTGTAGTCAATACTGTTTTGTGATTGTTTCTTCAAACATATCGATATTCTTCTCTTTCATATTTCAGAGAATCAATTCTAATGTCTTCTTTTAATATCTTCTTAACACGTCCTTTGTTTTCAAAATTGATGTTATTTCTTTAGATTTGTATACTTGTATCCTCTAAATCTGTTCTTATGTCTTCTTTCTTTCTCAGAATTATGCATTAGATATTCTTTTACTTTTCTCACTTTTTCCAATTGAATCATTCAAGAGTTCTTGTAAATCATTGATTGTATTTTAATATCTTCATGTTTACTTAAAGAGCAAAAGGATTTTTGAACCATCAAGCTTTCTTACGTTAATTCTCATTTTCTTTTCTTTTGCAAAACTAACTCCAAGAGCTTTCCTTATAATCATGTGCAAGATTACATATCCTAACTGTGTGACATTCTTTCTTCAATCTTCCATACGCCTTTGACGTTAATGACAATCTTCTTGATCTCATATATTCACTTTGACATCAATGACAACATTTCCAACAATATCATACGAGTCATCAAAAATATCATCATCACCATCCATATTAAATGATGTATGTAGTGATAATTTAGAAGAACCACAAATAGTGCCACTCGCACTAGCACTGGCAGTACCACTAGCATTGGCACTAGCACTGTCAAGCTCATTAGTTGGCTCATAGTCATCATCAACATCAAGTGCAACAAAGTGGGTAGTGGAAGCATCCATGCCAATACGTTCTAACTCAATATCCCACTTCCTTGTGTCCCATTCTTTGTTGGCACTTTCTTTGTGTGTAAGGAGCTGCAAGTTCGAATGCACATACACCAAGTCCTCATCCTTTTTTGTATGTAGCCTATTGTGCTTTATTGAGTGGATGAAGGTGTATGTGCACCAATTCCTCTTAGATGAAGATGAACTAGCAACATATTAAGATCAAATTCGATAGTTAAGAGTTACAAAATTTAACTATTTAAATCTAAAAACTAAAATATAAATAAAATTATAAAACTTAAAATATAAAAGATTTTGACTATAAAACTTACTAGTGATAAAGTTTTGATTGTAAGAGGTTTAAGGTAGGTGTATACTTGTTGTGACCTTTTCACACATCGCCCCATTGCAAATGGGGACCCCCTAATTTTCGCTTCATTCGGGTCTTTTGGCTTTGCTTTTTGGTCTGTCTCTCTCGGTCTGTCCTTTCTATCTAGTGTACTTATTATTTGACCTGGGTTTAAATTATGACTAAGTCTGGAATGTCTTCCAATGAATTAGGGTTTATAATCTTCAGACTGCTTTGAGGTCAAATCGAGTTGGCTAATCAACTTCTGAGCTTAGCACTGCTGTCAGAATGCTTTAAACAGGCTTCCTCTAAATTTTCATTGAATTTTGGCAACTTTTCTATTTTTAGTAGGTGTCAATTTGGAGTTTGTTTTCTCGAGATTTTCACGTTCTGACAACTGCACTACATTCTGAACACTTTGAACTCATTACTGGCAAAATTTGGGCAGAAACAGGCGACTTGCTATTTTTAGCAGTACAGCTTCTAGAGCAAATTCCAAGGTTCATATGCAAAATTTTCAGATGCATGTATGGAGATTCTTTGTGGGTTTTTCGAGAGCTTCGCAATGGTGTCAAGCTTCAGGACTCAAAATTAGGGTCAGAAAATTAGGGTGTCAAGCTTTAGGACTCAAAATGAAGAATCAGACGTCAAAATCTCCAAAACTGAAGTATCCCACCATGATCAACACCTTCCAAGGAGTCTGCTGGTAAAATTTGAAGGCAAACGAAGCACTTACTATTTTTAGTAAGGCATTCCTGAAACCGGCTATAAATAGAAAGTCAGCATCAGGTGCTAGTGTTGACGGACAAGTTTACCTATGATGAACACGACATTCAAATTTCCAGACGAACAGAGTTGTGGAAGTCTCAAAATCAAGCAGCTGCTATAAATAGTAAGCCACCCTAGAAACATGCCAAAAATAGTAGGTCAGCACGAAGCGTCAGCATAAACAGGTCAAGCAGATGAAGGAAACCCCTTGGCGCAAATTTCAAGTCAAACAGGATTGCAGAGGATGGAAAATCAGACACTTACTATTTTTAGCAAGTTGGTGCAGAGGAATTAGGGTTTCCTAAATTCGAGGGCAAAACATGACAATCATACAAATGTAGCATCTAGCCACGATCACCACATTTCTGGCATTCAACACATGAAATTTGAAGACATTTTGAGCAATGGCTATTTTTAGTAAGTTGCTAAAAATAGCAGGTACCAGCTGGCATCAGGCCCCGACAGCTCAATCATATCTCGAAAGTTGAAACAAGGCGAAATCAGGCCTTTCAAGGGTCAGAAGTCAATTCAAAGCACGAAATTTGAAGAACTTTCTAAAATTAGAAAGTTGGAGAAAGCTAGGGTTAGCAAGAGAAAATCACTCCAAATTTGGCCAAAGGCATGAAATTTACTAAATCTGATAAAATTTGGAGTCCAGCTAGAAAGGAACGCTATTAAAGTTAGAAGGTGACTCAAAATCTTCTAAATATTCGAAATTTGATGCTCCCCATGGCAAATGCGCCCAAGCTTGAGGGAATAAATTAAAGAAATTTTTTAAGTGTCAAAGATAAGAAGTTCAAGGGTGGATTTGCGCCCAAGGCCATGAGGGGGGACTTGAAGTTGACTAAGGCACACAAATTAAAAGCTCAACATACTATTTGCACCCCCAAGTGAAAGACCACCTCTTGTCTGCGCCCAAGGGATGAAATTGGAAGCTAGGTACCTCAAATGCGCCCTTGATGTTCAAGATTGCTAAAGTTATTCTAAGGCATTCAAAACTTGAAGCTAGACACCCCATTTGTGCCTTGACTTAGAGGAAGACTTGGAGGATAAAATTTATCAAGTGTCAAAATTGAAAGCTTACCCTCACAAATCTGCCCTTGTCTGGAATGAAGGTATAAGATTTTCTAAGTATCCAAAGCTAAAAGTCACCCCTGCCAAATGCGCCCAAGAGCTAAGAAGGCTAAGGGAGAAAAGTTTGAGTGCTTGAAATTGAAAGCTAGACTCCTATATGCGCCCTTGGGTAGAAAAGCTTGAGAAATATTCTGAGTATGAAAATTTGAAGTAGACCACATTGAATGCGCCCCCCCTTTAAGCTGAAGAATGGATTGAAGATATATTCTAAGTGCTTCGAATTTGAAGATCAACTCCTCATATGCACCTGGGTTAAAGAGAAGCTGATGGCATCATGAATTTTGACTAAGGCATTAAATGAAACCTCAGGTAGTCATTCACCCCTGGGAGGAAGGAGGTGATCAAAGAGCTAAGTGTTGAAATTTGAAGCTTCCCCTGCAATATGCGCCTTGAGGAATACTCTAAGACACTTAAAATGGAACCTCAACATGCCATTTGCGCCCTTGAGGTTGAAGCTAAGCCGAAATTTGTCTAAGTCACAAAATGAAACTTCACACACTTATATGCGCCCCAACATCATGGAGGAGATAAAATTTTGGAGAAGCATACATCATTTGCGCCTTGGCAAGAGGGGGTTGAGTTTTAAAATTTTGAGTAAGGCGTTTGAATTTAGACTATGGCAAATAAATGAAGTTGCTCAACTCCCATATGTGCCCATATGCGCCTTCAAAAAGAATGATGGAGAATGAAATTTGACTAAGTTATCGAAGCTGAAACCTCAAGGGGTTATTTGCGCCCAAGTTAGAAGAATGAGGGAAAGCATTAAAAATGAAAGCTTAGTCTATTGAATGCGCCTCAATTAAAAGCTAACCCTTGCATATGCGCCTAATTCAAAAAGGGAAGATTGAAAAATATTAAAAGGCGTTGGAAATTCTTTGCTAAAATGCCTTCTATCAAATGTGCCTTAATGAAATTTTTAAGTGTTGAAGTGGGACGAGTAAATATTAAACGTTAAAAAAATTGAATGTTTCCCCACTCCAAATGTGCCTAGACTGGAGATAAAATCAAAATGTAGGAAATGAAAAATCAAGTACGCCTAAGTTTGCTATTTGGCTTGGCAGTTGAGAAATTAAAAGGCGTTGGAATTAAAGTAATAAAAATTTCTCTAGGCAAATAAACTGAAATTCGTCTAAGTCAGAGAAATAAATTAAAATTTAATTTAATTATTTTCCAAAGTTTTAAATTCAATTCCCCCTTAAATTTGGACACAAACTTTTCTTAAAGTCGGAAGATTTTAATTACGGGGAATTTATTTTGGAGTTATTATGGATGGAAAATAACTTTGCCTAGCCGTTTTAAAGTGCTGACGATGAAATGAATAAAATTTCTCAGATAAAATTAAATGGCATTTAAATTAAATTTTAAATTTTAAATATGCCATTTTAAAAGCGGTGAGATTATTTTAAATTGAAGTAAATTTTAAATGATTTTTTCTCGAAATTACTTCAGTCAACTGGAAGTAACTGGCAGTCGGGAGGGAAATTTTAAATTTAAAATAGGGAAAGAATCTCCCGGAATAGCAAATTGCTATGACGACTGTAAGACGGCTGGAATATTCCCTCTTAAAATTTAGAAAATGTCTGTCATGATGGAGGGGATTTATTGCATTTGCTAAAATAAGCACCAGCTTTCAATTATAAAAACCTCGAGGATTTTCATTTCTACTCACAAAATTTGAAGCTGAGATTTGAGCTGGATTGTTGAGTTGTTGAGATTCAAAATTTTCTGAAGTTGCTGAATGTTGAGAAAGAATCAAATCAGAAGTAGAGATTGTTGAAAGTTGCTTATTTAAAATCTTCGAAGTTGCCGAGACTTGAAGTATTTTCCGAAGTTGAGATTGCTAAAGTTGATTTCTTTCGGAGAGCTGAAATTATTTTGGCTGCAAATTGCTGAAGTTCAGAGTTTTATATTTCGAAGTTTAAATTTATCGAGGTTTAGAGTTGAAGTTTTACTGCTAGAGTTATTAATTTTATTTTCTTTTTGCAGCCAACTCCATTTGCTAGCCATCCCACGAAGTTTTTATTTTAAGAAGTTTGAATTGTAATGTTTGCTTCTTGTTTTGCAGATGGCTGAAAGTCGAAGAGCTGATGTTGCTGGAACAAGCAAGGCTGGAGCTAAAGCTGGAAATAATGAAGCTGGAAAGGAGAATGCTTCCAGGCAGGCAATCATCAAGAACTTGAAGAAGTCTTTTATTCCGGAGTCCAAATTTGTATCAAAGTTTGGAAATGTGACTGACACCAACCTCGGTTCTTTCAACCTCAAGGCCTTCATGAGAAGAATATATGGACAAGGTGGCAATCCTTCGACGGATATCTTGCGCAACATTGTGAGAAGCGGATTGTATGCAGCAGCCGGTTTCCAGCCAACAGTTCGATGTCCAGAGCTGATTATGGAGTGTGTAAACTTCTATAATTCGGACCATCGGACGATTGTTTCTTCGGATGGCGTGTTGCTGGCCAACCTCGCACCTGATGCAATTGGCGAGGCATTCGAGATTCTGCCCACGGATAAAATGTTATACAAGTCCAATGCAATAGCTGATAAGATGTATGCCACATCTTTTGACAAATGCACTAAGAGGATCAACACCACGTGGATGAGGAAGCCAAAGCCTCATGGCGCCAAGCTGCCAAAGCAAATTATTTCAGAAGAGTTGAAGCAGGAGTATGGCGACTTGATCATGTTGGTCAGCCGAGTTAATGGCAGCACACAGGTATACGCATTTGAGCCGTGGATGTTTTTCTATATCAGCGTGGTACTTGAAGGAAGACAATGTGTTGATTGGGCTACTATGATCAGTGATAACATTGATGAGCAGTTTCAAACTCTAAGGAGAACGAAAAAATTCTACATGAGCTCATATGTTATCTACATGCTGGCACGAATGACAAAATACAAGGGGCTAGCATACCAAGAGCCAATTGGGTGTGGTTTCAACCAATTCAAAATCCATGAATCCTGCAGGCAGTTGCATCTCACGAATACCTCTAACTTCAAGAGGGTGAACGATGCCTTCACAATGCACATCACAAGGACCCTTCAGCGGAGATTGCAACAAAGAATATCTGAAGAAGCGCAAATGTTGATTGAGGAGTATGGGTTTTGGTTTGTCCAATTCCCAAAGTTTACTTATTTAAGGTTGCCGGGGTACAATTCATATGTCTATCGACTACCGAGGTACCCCACGAACAGAATGATAATGCTTGAATTGTCTAGGCAACTTGTGGCCTACGACAAAATTATAAGAAGGAAGAAGAAGGGAGGTTTGCACTTCCCCATTGTTTTGGGAAACTCGCTCGAGGAGTGCCCTTCTTTGCAGGCAGCCAAGGAGGCCGAGGAAGAATTGTGGTTCTACCAGTTCACTCTCCATACCAGCCGACAGGATTTTGATCCTCGGGGGAAGATTGGAATGGTGCAGGGTGAGGAATACGGGCACAGGGTTCACTTGGAGGATTTTTGGGCAAATGCTGGAGATGAAGCTGAGATTAGAAGAAGAATATTCTCCAGGTTGCCTCTTAAATTAATCAGAGAGTGCGAAGTGGTCCAAGTCTCGGATCAGGTTGATGAGGATACCAAACTTACTCACCCAGACTATGAATCGATCAAGAACACGCCAATTCCACCACCAGATTGGGCTGAGCCAGAGATTATAGACTTAGACACTTTGTCTATGCCTGTCTTGACCTTCACAAGGAGTTGGGTAGAGGAGCATGTCCACAGGTTGAAGAGAAGATCAATCGCCCTCTCATACAACCTCATGGGTGATAGGAGGCCGCTAGTGTCAGCAAAGAAAAAGAAGTAGATTGCCCAAGCTTTGGAGCCGCAACAGCAGGAGGAACCTATTCAGCTTGAACCCCAGGGATCGGAGGATACATCATCTACTCAGTTGTTGGCCCATTCCTCTAGCGTGCGTGAAGTCTTGATGTTTGCGGATTAGAGGGTTCGAGTGAATGAAGAGCCAGAAATTGGAGAGGTTAACCAACCATTGCCAAGAGGGCTTGACAGTCAGAGTGCTAATCAACTAGAAGAGGGAGAAGAAACAGAAACGGATGTCCGCTTTGATTGTGCACTCGGAGCAGCTTTTGAGGAAGACGATATTATAGAATTAGGGGTTGTAGCTCATGAGGAGAATGATCAACATATGGAGACGGATGAGCCTCAACAAAATATTGCTTGAGAGGAGGTTTGTGAAGTAGAGGCAATTGAAGAGCAACCTCTTATTATTTACGACACTCAACGTAATTGGCTCTCATGTGCAATAAGGAGAGATCAAGAGGATGACGCTGATCTGGCAATAGAAATGGAGGAAGTTGATTCAGTGCTGGCCCGGTTCGTAGCTTACACGGTCAGAGAAAAGGGCAATGGAAACAAAGTCATGGACGAGAATCTTCTAGAGGGATAGTGGGCATTAATTGCCCATAGTGGTCAAGGAGGAATCTGCTATTTTTGAGATCATTTATGACGCCACTCCACCTTCTGGCGGTTTTTAGGGATAATCTTGTCTAGGGCTTAGGTGGCTCGATCCGAGCCTTCCATTGTAATTTGATCTGGACCATCCGTTGGGATTGGCAAGCTATAAAGGGGAGTCCCCTCATTTGTACAGTTAATTAGTTAGTAAGTTAGATAGTTGGATATCATATCAGATTAGAGAGTAGACATTTTTTAGATAGTTTCATTGCATTTTTTGAAGAAGGGGAATTCTCCCTTGAGAATTTTGTAAGAGATTGTCATGAAGGCTTTCATAATAAAAGAATTTCATTGATGGTGAACTCCACTTTTGTTGTGAATAGTTAGTGAGATTTCTTCGTCCTTCGACTTCAAGTTAGAGTAATTTTCATGCAAGTAGTTAATTATTGGTGGTTGTGTTTGATTTGAGTGGGCTTCATTAATCCATACCACTAACAAACTTGCTGATGGTAAGTTTGTCCTGCGTGGTCAACTGGAATACCTTTTAAGTTTAACTTCAGTCAAGATTCATATGTATGTATGCATCGTTTTGATGGTATTTGCATTTTTGGATTGTGATTTGAACATCTTTTCGCTCCCTCGAAGATTGCACCAACCTTGTCAAAGCTGTCCATAGGAGGCAAGACAACGTTTGGTTGAAGTTTATTGAAGCCAAGCTCAATCCCCTTGCATTTAGACTAGGACTTAATTTTCTAAATCTCTATAGCCATTCAATTCCGCATAGTCTTGGTTAGTTTTAGGAAGGTTAAACATCAATGCCAAATCATTCGCACGAAATCCCCTTCAAATCTTTAACTTGTTGTCAATTGCAAACCTTTAGAACAATTGTGTAAGTCCCCTCGTGAAAAACAACAAATCACAACGAACCTACTGAGGGTATTCCAAAGCTTTTCGGAACCTTGGAGTTGAACGTGCGATCTTACTAGCAATCTTAGCGCACAAAATACTTTGATCAAGAGAGAATGGAGTAGCCTTCGGACTATTTTGTTTTGCTGATTGGTGTGGTCATAAAAATCACATCAACAATACTTAGCCTTGGAAGTACCACCAACTATGAGCATCGACCATGTACTTGTCTCAAAGAGCATCAAGACCACAATCACTAGAGCATGCAAAACCCATGAACTTAGCCCTCACTGCATCACGTTCATGATCAATGAATAGTTTGCGAAGTGCTGCCTTGTACCCTTGAGCCACTTCAGCATCTCTATATGGGGCAACTCTTGTCACAAAAAGGAGCTGAGAATTATGGTATTCGGGACTCAATGCAAAGGCAAGAAGATGTAGTTGAGTGTTCATTTTGTTCCATCTCTCTATAATGATTTTGTGTAGTTCTTTGAAGAAGTTTTCTTCAGGATCAATCTCTTTTGCATTAATGATGACATTCATCTTCTCAATCATTGAGTCGATGCCATCATATATTTCACCCAAACAAGGCCTATCCATGCCAGTATAACGGATCATTCTGAATATGCGCTCAGTGAAACTGAGGAGATACTCAACACAATCCCCCCAAATGTCATCTAGGATCATTTACTTAATCTTTGTTGCCCTTGTAGTGCTAGATTGTTTCCATATGGACCAATTAGGTGTGATGACCATGTCAGAAAGTGCCTCACAAACCTTTACAAGTTTTCTCAACACAATTTTGTTGGAGGCAAAACAAGTCTTAGCAACTTGTTTGAAAATCAAAATAAAATAAAATTTAAATTTACAAAAATTAAAATTAAAATAAAATTTAATAAAATTAAAAATATTACTAAAGTGAAACATATTTATTATTTAACTTACCTTCAACAACTCTAATTTCGAGAATGTTCTAATATGCCTTTTGACATATGGTGGTTGGTGATGAACATTTGGATGTCTTCGGCCTCAGCATACACCTGTTTGATCCAATCAATTTTGGTGCCAATTTTTTGTAGCATTAGGTTGAGGGAGTGAACAACACAAGGTGTCCAAAAAATGTGTGAATACCACTCCTCAACCAATAACCCAATACCCCTACATTTTTTTGCATTGTCGATTATAACTCGCACAACATTTCGAGGGTTCACTTCATCAATAGCTTGACAAAGAATGTTAGCAATAAATCCACCGTCCTTCACCTTTCCTTCACAATCCACTGCTCTCAAAAACATTGCCCCTTTAGGGGTCATTGCAATAACATTGATCAATGGGCAATTTTTTGCATCTTTCCATCCATTAGAAACGATGGTCACCCCTGTTTCAATTCACAAATTTCTTATGGGCTTCAAGGAGTCCTATTCCTCTACAAATTTCATCTCTTTATCTAAAAAGGTGCTGCACACCTTTTCAAAACCCAGACCCTTATACCCTTTTGGAGCCTCAGTAATAGATTGCACCATTTTTTGCCAATAATGCCAATCCATTCACATAGACACATCTCGCTATGTCTTGATTGACAATCTCTCTATCCTCATTTTGAAATGCCATTTCCAATGGTCCTTTTGATCTCTTATGTGTAGAGGCCATAGGTTGCTCTTTAGGTATGGACATAAATGGATGGTTCTCTGTAGATTGAAAATGAGAAGGCAGTGTAGGGGGTGTCATCCCTAAAGATCCTTTTTTTAACAAAGGATGATTTGATCTACAACCTAGTGCTTGGTTTTCTTTTTCTTGCTCTTCAATATATGCCAATACTTGTATTTCTGGTTGATAAGTGCCACAACACCTGAATGAGTAGGTATTCAAACACTTGAAGGAGGAGGTGTTGAAACACCTCAAGGAGGAGGTGATGCCTAGTACAAAGATCTTGCACAAATGGCCTAAATTCCTTGTGTGAATCCATACAACTTCCTTTGGTAAGTTCTCTATCATGAACACAAACTTGCGATTGCATTCACCGATCCTGAGCTTTCACAAACTTGAGCTCTAATACCATATTATGGAAAGTAATAACATATATTACCAAGTTATTTGATAATTAATCAAGGAGCAAAAGTCTCCTTATATAAGAGATACAAAAGATCTATCTGTAAAGGATAAGATCGACAACTAATAAAACAAGGGATAAGAACTTAACTAGAAGAATGGAAGAGTATTCCTAAAGTCTATCTTTGTGATGTCCCCGCTCTAGTCAGTTCTTGGGAACAGTGTGTTAGCCGTTTATTGGACCCTTGTGGGCTAGTTGGATTGGTTAGAGGGTTAGTGGTACTTTTTGGAGAGTTTGATCGTTCTCGTCTTCAAAGCCCAGTGTTGGTTCACAGCAGGCGTTAGCAGTTCAGGAGTCAATAGCTTCTGACGGCACATGAATATTTGGTGTTTTGAGTGAGTTATGGATTTTTACGTGATTTGAGTTAATTAATTAACTTAATGCCTTTTTATAAAGTCAAATTGACTTTATACATTTTATATCACTTAAATACTTTATAAAGGTGATTTAATATTTTAATCACTTAACACAAAAAGGGTGCCCACTCTATTTAAGTCAAACTATTGAAAGTGACTTAAATTATAATTTAAAAGATTTAAATGTCAAAAGTGGCATATCTTCTTGGAAATGCGTGCCTTCTTGATATAAGGCAATTTGGCAATGAGAAACCCTATTCTGGATGATTTCGACTTTGCCTTGGATATTTTTCCTGTGCCTTCCTCTGTGATTAGGGTTTGAGCATTATTTCCATTGGAGAATGATTCCTCTTCGATGTTGAGCACTTTTTAGATTGTGAGAGATCAGTCGAATCAGTGCAGTTGAGAGCTTCATTCAGAGGTTCTACATGATTCAATCAGAGTACTTGGTACAGTTTTCCTGTTGTTTGCAATAAGAAAGGGGGTTCTTCACTTGTGGCGTCCTCTTCATCAGATCTGTGGCTCCAGCAGCGTTTCTACATCTTTTCCTCTGTCAGAACCCTGGTGGTTCTCAAACTGAAACCCTAATTGTCTTTGTTTGATTTTTGCAAATTTTTGGTTTTTGTGATTTTTGAGGTTTTTTGATAAAATGATAAATGCTGCGATTTTACTAAGAAATTGCAAATAAAATCTAAATAAATTCAATATGGCAATTTTATGCTCAAATATGATAGGCGCCTCAATGTATTCAATTTCCAGAGCAATTACAATGATATAGATGGAGCTAGAAATGAAAGACAATGAATTTATTGATGAAAAACCTGATTTTCTGTAAGTGGCGGCTGCAGCAATAAATGCTGATGTACGGCCAGAAATAAATAAATCTCCAGACTCTGATTTCAATGCCGAATCTCCAGTGAATGCTCAAGACAAAGCCAACGCCCAAAACTTAGAGCCAGAATCTGAGGACAGGAGAATAATCTCTGAAGACAAGAGTACGGCCTGCAGGTACAGTAGTACGGCCAGTCTGCAGCAATAATAATGATGGTACGGACTCCAAGAATAGATGCCTGGTCTCTGAATGAACCCTTGTGATGAAATCGCCTTGACAGTCTGATGATATCCTCTGTAAATCTCTGAATAAATAACTGGTTAAGCTCAGTCTGTGACTTCTGGATGAAATCACCAAGTGCCAGCTTCAACTGATATTTCACAGCCTCAGTCTGCCTGATCTCTGAAGAGTTTTCGTTCTCCAGAAACGATCGTCTGCCAGAAACCCTAGGGTTTGCAAACTCCAATGCTCAGATGCAAGAAGACAAAATTGAATAATAACAGGATAGTTCGATTTTGCCTTGAGAAGAAACATATATCCTTCTTTGAAAAGTTCGACCTAATTCTCCATTAAAATAATCATTTAAATAAATGATTTAATTTTCACCTTTTGACTTAGGAGAAATGATTAATTATTGGCGTCCACTTTTAATGAGTATTAAATACTCATTAAGTCACATTTTAATAATTTATTATAAAGTATAATGAATACTTTATAATTTTAAGCCAAATAATTAAATATTTAAATATTTCAATAAAGTGACTTTATTATAAAGTCAAATTATTAAATATTTAATAACTCATTAAATACTCCTTATTTCTCCGTCAAATCAATCCACTGCTGAACTGGGTCGAATCTGAGCTGAATAATTGCACCAGGTGCCCTGCCCGAAATAGCAGCTTCCGCCTGACCTAACTTTCTAAAAATAGAAAGTTCTCTGAAAAAGCTCTCTGGAAGATTCTGCGAAGGCCCAACCTGACACACTGCAAACTGGAGCTACCAAACACTGAGCAACTGCCAAAAATGATCCTCTGAACATTCCTGTCAGCCTACGAGGATCGAAAATGATAGGCTAACCTTGTCACCGGTGTCTTTGACTAGGATGGGGACATGACAGTCCGCCCTCCCTGAAATTGCTTGTCCTCAAGCAATCTCAACTCTGGATGCTGTAAAATCGCCTCTGACTCCCATGTAGCATCCTCAGCTGGCAAATCTCTCCACTTGACCAGATATTCCCTGATCACACGCCTCCGAAGGTGTCTCTCTCTCATATCAAGGATGGCCTCAGGTACTAGTATCAGTTTCCCTTCATCATCAAGGGGTGGCAAAACTGGAGAGGGAACAACATGCTGACCCAATGCCTTCTTCAGGCGAGAAGCGTGAAATACATTATGGACCTTGCTATCAGCTGGCAAGTCCAACTCATAAGCAACCTCGCCCACTCGTCTGACAACACGAAATGGACCATAGTAGCGAGGTTTTAGTTTCTTTGCCCCACTCTTCCACAGAGTAGACTGACGATACGGCTGCAACATGAGGTACACCATATCACCCACCTCAAAACTGCGCTCAACCCTCTTCTGATCAGCATACTGCTTATGCTGATTCTGTGCCTGCTGGATATTGTCTCGGAGAGACCTCAAGATGTCCTGCTGACTCTGCATCATATCCCCTGCACTCGGCACTCTGCTATCGCTCAAAATCAAATCCAGAAGATTGGGCGCCTCATACCCGTACAAAGCCATGAAGGGGTCATCTGTATCGTCATATGGTGAGTCGAGTTATAACAATACTCGCACAAATAAATCCACCTCACCCAAGCTCTCTGCTGACCAGCTATATAATTGCGCAAATAACCTTCCACCCACTTATTGACAATCTCTGTCTGTCCATCGGTCTGCGGATGGTAGCTAGTACTCGGTGTCAACTCGGTCCCACAAAGCCTGAACAACTCACTTAAAAGTTGCTCCTTAGACATTTGTCTGTCGGCGACTATCGTCGAGGAGCAATCCATACAGCGGAAAACCTCTCACGAAGGCAACTCACGATCTGCGATGCTGCAAGTAGTAAGTAATCCCACGAGAGGAAAAAATGGGCGTATTTGGTCAACGATCAGCCACTACATAGATAAATCTTTGCCACAGGCTTTAAATGACCCGTGATAAAGTCCCTTAGATAAACGCTCCCACTTCTGTCGGTGTCGGAGTAGGCGCGGGTAATCGGCGGATAGGGTATTAACTCACAGCGATACCGGCTGGCACCACAGACACTCACCGGACATCTTGCCAATACATCGATTTTCAGCCCTTTCCGTAAACGCAAGAACCATTTTGTAAGTCTTGTAGTATCCAGGATGGCCTGCCATAGGAAGGTCGTGAAAGGCTCTCAAAACTGTAGTCCGTACCTCAGAGCCAGGAACCAAAAGAATCCGTCCCTTGTAAATGATCAAGTCATCTACAACTGTATACCTGTCGTCCTACTCTGTCCTGTCAATGATGCTAGAAGCCCATGGGTTCTTAGCATACTCTGCAATGATCCGATGCCTCCAATCCTCTGTGGTACATTGCTGGGCATTCATGAAGTGCGGACAAGGCGCGCGCCGGCTACTATATTACTTCCCTTAATGAAAGTAATATCGAGTCCATGGCTGCGGTTCTTGACCCATTTTTGCTATAATTTCAAGTCTGGCTGTCGAAATGTTTAGGCTGTTGATGCGTGGGAGAACAACAAGCGCGAAGATTTGCCTTTCCGGTACTGCTAACCCAGCCAATGCATGTAATGGCTAACATCTGTATCACCGTCTGTAAAATCTCGGGGACCCACAGGTTCCTGCTCTCAAATGCAATGGATGATGCTCCCGCATCCAGCAGCGCAATGCCCTCTCCTGAAGCATCACAGAATAAATCAAATGACTTTGAAAAGTCAGGCAATGCTAGCACCGGACATGAAGTCATGATCACCTTGAATCTATCAAAGCACTCCTGCGCTTGTGGTGACCAAAGAAAAGCCCCCTTCTTCGTCAAGTCAGTAAGGGGTGCGGCGTGACGTGAGAACTCGCTAACAAATCTCCTGTAGAATGCACACAACCCAATGAAACCTCTGAGCTGCGTAAGGTTCTCAGGTACCGGCCAGTCAACAATAGCTCGGACCTTTTCAGGGTCCATACTCACTCCCTTGGCACTGATGATGTGCCCCAGATATAACAGCTCCTCCATGCCAAGCTCGCACTTGGATTCCTTAACTGTGACTCGCGCCTTTAAAATTTTAATCTTGTGTCCGTGGGCGGATGCTCATCCGCGGCCTGCTATAAACCAAAATGTAAGTCGAAGAAGACTAACACAAATCTCCTCAATAAAACGCGAAAACCCTGTTCTGTAAATACATTTTGAAGGTGGCGGTGCATTAGTTAACCCGAGCATAACCAAGAACTCGAAGTGTGTAATGACAGGAAGGCGGTTTTTCTCAATATCCTGCTCCCTCATCTGTATCTGATGGTACCCTGATCTCAAATCAATCTTCGTAAAGAAGACTACTCCGTGCAACTCATCTATCAGCTCATCAATACGTGGAATAGGGTACCTGTTCTTGATGGTTCTTTTGTTGAGCTGCCTGTAATCGATGCACATCCGAAGTGATCCATCCTTCTTCTTCACCAATACACCCGATGAAGCAAAAGGGGATTTGCTAGGTCTGATATGACCCATAGCTAACAACTCATTAATGGTCTTCTCTATCTCATCCTTGAGTCATTTCGGATGTCGGTAGGGAGTGATCATCACGGGCTTTGCGCCCTCCTCCAACTCAATATTAATATATTTCTCCCGGAAGTCTACGGTGGGTCAACACTGCAGGTGTTTGGTTCTGTAAATCTGTATGTCGGGGTGGCTCACGCTCTGTTGTTTGGCATCAACATGCACTGGCGCCCGATCCAACCATATCATGACGGGCCAGGCCTCTCCATCCGTCTGAATGAAACCATCCTAAGATTACTGTCCCGTATTGCCTTGCTGACATGTGGTCTTCCGTCAACCTTGAATTTCATCTCCATATCCCGTAGGTTGAGCGTGAACTCGCCCAAATCATGTAACCATGCCATCCCTAATACCACATCTGTATCACCCATGTTAACAACATAGAATTCAGTCTTGAATTCATAGTTGTTCAGTCTCATCGGAAGATCAATAATCTTTCTGTCGCACCTGAGAGTATATCAATCAGCCACCTTGACTCGAATACCCTCGAAAGCCTCTGTCTGGATACCACGTCTCTCCACTAGACGTGCATCAATAAAATTATGTGTAGCACCCGTATCCAACAAAGTAATCACCTTCTGACCTGCTAAGAGTCCGCGAAGTCGAAATGATCCATCTCTCTGAAGGCTGGTCAAATGGGCTTCCTGTAGCTTCCTTCCACCTTCATGTTCAACCTCATTTTCGGACCTCTCATCATCTGAATGCTCGGAATCAGCTTGCTGGTCTGACAGATCAGATTGTTCTTCGCCCTCGTAAAACCACTCCATTTGGTTATTTTTGACTTTCGGACGAAGTGGGCATATAACAATGTGCAAAAACTAACTTTTGCTAAATAATTTATCAGGTCTTCTATTATTTTCTCAATGTTGGGTCTACTGGAGTGGACCACGAATTGAACTTGCTGCGAGGTGCTGCAAGTTCCATGTTTCGTGCCTTCCGCATGGCCTCCTGAAGTGTGGGAGGGTCAAAAGCCTTAACCCAGCCTCTCATGGGTTCTGTCAAACCCTCAACGAATAGTATGATAAGTCTCCGCTCCGAAATCCCTGTCACCATGACTGCCACTCTCTGAAACTCGCCAATGTATGCATCCAGACTACCCGTCTGTCTGAGCTAAGCCAACTCTCTGAAATACAATTCCGGATCCTTCTTATCGAATCTCTCTATCAGTCTGCTGGTGAACTCCTGATAGGTATTGACTGCATGATGGCCTAGCGTGTACATGCCATGGTGCCACCAATCGTGTGCTACTCCGTCAAGATGTAAAGTGGCAAATTTAATTGCCTCATCCTCCTGCATAGGCCTAAGTGACAAGTAATTGTCCAATTTCTGGACCCAAGACCTAGCTGATGTCTTCTCCGACCCATCAAAATATGGCAGCGTAATCTTGCTCCCCGCCTCTGCGTCTCTATTCACTGTGAAATTAGTGTATTTATTCTGCTGGGGTGCAGTCAAATCACCTCCTCCTCTGGGTTTATAGACATCCATAAACTCGCGGAAATGTATAGTGCTGCGGATCTCGAGGCGCTGGTGAGCATGTACTCACGCTGATCTCTAAGTCAGTGCGGCAGCCTTGCCATTCGAGGCTGGAAACTCCACGATCTTGTGCACGGTACTCTGCTCTCACTGGAGTCACGAGGTGGAGTCTCTCACAGTGAAAGTAGGCTGGCAGCCTCGCTCACAGTGGTCGGTGTGTTTGTAGAGTGCGGATGCAATGGCTGATCTGCTGGTGCAATCCGCTCCGTCATCCAATCAGATAGTGTGGGTGTGGTGGCATATTAATTTGCTCAGGACATCATCATATATTCTCTAGTCTAAACTCCTCATCGGTGATATCACCCTCTGCATGTGCCTTCCCTGGATCTCTACGTGCCTCTGTAGGAATCTCACGATCTGCCATTAGGGTTGCAACACTGTTTTCACTACTGTTAGAACTAGATCTGTGAATCCCAAGTACCCCGGACACTGTCTGACCCTCAGGGATAGGTGGACCTGTCCAGTCCTCGTCTTTGCCTGTTCCTACGCCTCTCATATACTGAATAGGATCTCGGCTCATGAAAAGGCAAGCAAAAAGCACTCTGAATACTGAAAAGCACTGAAAAAGCACTGAAAAAGCACAGGATGGCAGGAGATCTGTGCTCTGATACCACTGTCAGAACCCTGGTGGTTCTCAAACTGAAACCCTAATTGTCTTTGTTTGATTTTTGCAAATTTTTGGTTTTTGTGATTTTTGAGGTTTTTTGATAAAATGATAAATGCTGCGATTTTACTAAGAAATTGCAAATAAAATCTAAATAAATTCAATATGGCAATTTTATGCTCAAATATGATAGGTGCCTCAATGTATTTAACTTCCAGAGCAATTACAATGATAGGATGAATGAAGACGTGATTGTATTAGAAAAACCTGGTTTACGTAAGTGCGGTGCCCAATAAATCGTGGCGAAATAAAGCCGTCGAGACTCGAGTTTCAATGCGGGAATCTCAGGTGGTATGAGACCAATTAACCCAAACGATAGGAATCGGGGCGGAGAATAGTCTGCGAAGACAAAATCTGGCTGAGAGTGGTGTGATCTGCGCTAATAATAATGATACGGACTCCAAGAATAGATGCAGTCTTTGAATGAACCACTGTGATGAAATCGCCAGCGGTGATGATATCCTACTGTAATCTGAATAAATAGCCCAGTTAGCTGGAGTGCAGCGACTTAGATGAAATCACCAAGTGCGACTAAGCGATATTTCACGTACTCGGTCGCCTAATCTGAAGAGTTTCGTTCTCCATAGCGGTTATACTGCCCGAAACCCTAAGGTTTGCAAACTCCAATGCCGGATGCAAGAAGACAAAATTGGTATGCAGGATAGTTGAATTGCCTTGAGGCTCTCCTCCTTCTTTAGAAAAGTTCTGACTAATTCTCATAGTAATCATTTAAATAAAATGATTTAATTTTACCTTTGACTTGAGGAAGTTGTTAATGGCGTCCACTTTAATGGTAATACTCATTAATTCATTAATAAATTTAATTATAGTATGAATACTTTAATTTTAATAAATTAATATTTAAATATTTTAATAAATGTTTGTTAAAGTCAAATTATTAAATATTAATAACTCATTAAATACTCCTTATTTCTCCGTCAAATCAATCAACTGCTGAACTGGGTCGAATCTGAGCTGAATAATTGCACCAGGTGCCCTGCCCGAAATAGCAGCTTCCGCCTGACCTAACTTTCTAAAAATAGAAAGTTCTCTGAAAAAGCTCTCTGGAAGATTCTGCGAAGGCCCAACCTGACACACTGCAAACTGGAGCTACCAAACACTGAGCAACTGCCAAAAATGATCCTCTGAACATTCCTGTCAGCCTACGAGGATCGAATGATAGGCTAACCTTGTCACCAGCTGTGCTGACTAGGATGGGGACATGACATCCTCCTTGGCCGTACCATTTGCATTGGATTCTGTGCCTTCTTGAAAGTTTGGCGTGTCAACTTGAAGTAGAAACGCCTTCTCTTTGGCTCCTGAATGTGACCTATTCTTGGCATCTACCTTCCTTAAGGGTTTGTAACCTATTTTGGAAAAGGAGAAATCGAATCTGGAGCTTGGGCGTGCTTCTTTGTCAATTTTCACCATTCCGGCTGGCAAACTGGATTTATTTCTTATTTAATTATTCTGGAGCATTTCGGGTATGTGATTCATTTGTAATCTCATTGTATAAATTGCAGAATAACATTTATTGCATCTGTTGCTCAGAATATGTTCATGTTGCAATTTTATAAGCTTTAATATGATGCGCACCTTCTCTTCTGTCTACAAACATTCTCTAAAAAACTAAGTAAAACACATTAAGACTTAAGAAAAAGACAGGTGTTTCGTAGAGAGCCAGCAGGGCTCATCACAATCTTAAGGACTTAATTGACCATTATAAACTAAGTATTACAATATTACTTTAATATTTCTTTGATTGATATTTATTGGGGTTTCCATTCATATTGAGGCTTTGATGATATGTGGAGATCATGTATATTGCATTTAAGTGTAACAAAAGCATTCCTTTTCTTGAATGCTTTTGCAATTTTATTTTATTTAGGTATATTGTTGCTTACTAAGTATATCACATATTTTGCATGTGTTCACCTGCTTCTTTTATAGTTGAAGTATTTCACAATAGATTTGTTTGTAAGTCAACGATGGGAAGTCAATCTGATTTGATCTTCTTGGTAAAGTATATTTTCGTCAAAGGTCAAGACCTTGTTTTCTATGATGTATGAAGGATTTTGCAGAATATGTACTTTGCTACAAATATTGTGAAGGCTTTGCTATATTTATATTATTTCATAGTTTGATGATTGTATGTAAATTCTAGCATACATGCTATGCATATTCTGTTGCATTTCATTTAAATTATTCCTGGGATACTGTTTTATTATCTCTTCTCTTGGTTTTCATATGTAATTCTTGTTTGTTACTTTTTATGGTAAAGTTAATGCTGTTGACAGTGGTCTATGTTGAATCTAGTTCGTGGATTGGGAGCAACAAAATATGGTATGTTGTTCTGTATCATCAAAGAAAAAAACAGCAATCTAATGAGGTTATTGAGATAGTTGTGAAAATAGCTCCTTTTCCTGTATTGGTTCTCCTTTTTTGAAAATAGTTTTTAGCCTTTTGTCCGAAACAGTCCATTTATAGATAGATCAGTTTGTTTCTGGCGCACTGAAAATCATGGATGTGTCTTATATTCTTTCTTTCAGCGAATGATCCACCTACTCATCTTCCACTACCTCACTTTTTTCCTATTTCCAATAGGAGGTTTGGGGTTACAGATGGCTTAATTATGAATTCTTTTATATATATCAGTTCAACATAGGACCATATGGAGATATTGATACTCTACTTTAAGAAAATACATTAAGAACTTCTTTTCTTGCCTTTGAATGTTATGAATGGATAGATATTACTTCTTGTAGCTGCCTTTACTCTTCTTTATTCTAAGTTTATATTTTTTTTTCTTGTTTTGGAGACTGTTTAGACTTTAGAGCATTAGCACTCTTTTAAATTCTTTAGACTATCTGTTTTCTATTGGAGTTGAGTTGAGCATGCCCTTTGTTTTTATTACTCTTTTTAATCAATTACAGTCCCATAAACCACTTATTAGTTATTGGCTGTTATTGGACATTAACAAACATTTCATTTGACTTTGTGTTATTTTGTTCATAGAAATAGTATGAGTCATATTTTGTTGCAAGATATCACCATTAACATTGTGTTTCATATGACAATTTTAAAATAACTTGAGACCTTTGCTGGAGGTTTAGAAGGAAATAGTTCAAGGTCAGAATAACTATCTGCACTTGAGGAAATAGAAAAATTATTCCTATCTAATGAATGGACATTTTGGCAGTCAGGTCATTGCTTTAAAAGAAGAAGATCATTTTGAAATTCAGCATTACATACTTGACATTCTAGAAGGGGAGACAGATCTTGAAAGACAAGACCCTTACGGAAATGAGAAGATTTATCCTATTTATCCATCAAGAGGCACTTTAGATCGAAAATATATTGAAGACCGCATTAAGAGGTGGGATGTGTTCTAAAAACATTTTTTAAATATCAACTATATATTGATTAGTATTTCACCTCAAGAGACAAAGTTGGGTAGCAATCATATAAGGTCAACAAATTTATACAAACTGGATGAGTTTGTATGAAGCTTATTAGCATATTTTAATCTTTTCCATGTTCCAATGTTATATTTTGTTTTAAAATTTCATGTATCAAGTAAATTCCTAAATCCATCCATTTAGTTGCAGACAAAAAAGGAAATATGCAGTGTGCATTGGATTAGAAATTCTATTTTGTAGAAAGTAAAAGGAAGGATCATTATGTCTTTTCAGTTAAGGAGAGGTTTTCTTATTTGGTATTATATTTAGAGACTGATTCTGCTTCTGTCAAGGAGGTTTTTGTTTTATTTGAGCATAGTTCTAGAGCCTAAAACATCTTCCTTCCTGCATGGTTTGGATTTAATTGACACTTTGGTGGAAAACAACCTGAATAATGAATTCGAGCATGTTCTAACCTAAGTTTGTTTGGGCACGGGTTTGAGTATGGGTATAGAGTTTACAATATAGTTTGTAAAAATTGGGGATGGCATCACAATTATAATATGTTAAAATAGTTATAAAAGAAATGAAAAAGAAATTGCAATTTATCTTTTTTGTAACACTAAATGGTAAACACAATAAATCAATTGAACCAATGATGCATCAAAAATTCAAAATATTAATATATTAAATTACAATACTATGATTATAGTGGGTCAATGCCTTAGTAATCTAATCATCCTCCCCCAAAAATTGTGGAAAATTTGTGGATACACTTGTCCCTGCTTTTCCTATGCATGCTGTCTTATCCATCCTCCTTAGGAGTGAGACTCCTTGAATCCATCCTAACAATCAATCATAGTTTGGCTTTATAGGGGAGCCTTGAAAAGGGGTGCTTGTGAACTACTCAACCCATCTAAAGCCCAAGAGCATGAGCATCTGACCAAGACAACCCACCCCTTAGCCCCAAGCAGCAGGAACGTCTAAACCAAGACAATTCCACCCTTGGAGTGGCGTGCTTAGCATGGGAGGCCCGTAAACATCATCCTCCTAACTTTACATTTGATTGATCATAGGATAAAAACACACACACACACACACACACACATATATATATATAATTAATCTGTTATTCATATTTATATTAAAGAATCATAATTACTTATAAGGCTCAATAATTGTTACAAGCATCATTGTTACATAATTGTATATAATATATATATTCTATGTAAAGATCTATATATAATTATTCCTAATTGATTGACAATAATTACCTTTGCATGAATATGTATGTGTGTGTGTGTGTAAATCTGCCGGTCTGATATTTCTGGTTGTAGATAACTTAGTTTCCTTATAGATGGTAACTGACTAATATTCAACATATATTACTTATTGGCACTTGGTTTGATCTGCAGATTCCTTTTGTTATTTCCCTAGCTCATGATGCCTTCAGTTTTGAGGATATCTCTCTTTAAATATTTGATTGATTTCAGAAGTCATGCCCTTCTCTAAGGACGTGCCTATAACTGTTCGCTGCCTTTGGGCAGTTTGAAACCTTTGGATGCACCGTTTTGAAATACTAATCGCTGCTTTAGTCTATTTAATGGTCGCTGACTGTAGGATGATAGGAATTGCTGCCCTTTGAAAGTTGACGGGTGCCTTTAAAATGAATCGCTACATTGGATTGTTTTTCATGGTTAGATTCTTATTATAGTCATGGTCAGAATTGATAACATTTATAATTATAATATTATCATTGATGTTTATAATGATTTTTAGATTATATTTATTATTTTATTTTTGATGTTTATTTATTTGTATTTTAATATTTCATATTTTAATCATTAAAGTATAATAACAATAAATTGCCAATATTATTTTATTTCAATGTGTTACAATCTTTTATATTGATATGTTATGTATTTCACATTAATATATTATAATGATTATAATATTTAGAATTTATATTTGGTA
Organism: Sequoia sempervirens; assembly: GCA_007258455.2. Taxonomy (NCBI): domain Eukaryota; kingdom Viridiplantae; phylum Streptophyta; class Pinopsida; order Cupressales; family Cupressaceae; genus Sequoia; species Sequoia sempervirens. Next base: position 53,808 of record VDFB02356871.1, read on the forward strand.
ATTACAATATTTATAATTATAATATTATCTTCAATAATTATGATTGTAATATTAAATAGTTAATGTTTTTAATATGTATTTTGTTTATTTTGTTTTCGATGCTTTATATCTCAATGCTACAATTTTGGGGGAGATGACAGTCCACCCCGCCCAAGATTGCTTGCTCTCAAGCAATCATAATCTAAGATGTGTAATTTGAAGATGTTGCTCCTTGTGGTGATGATATTAGCTTTGATAGGAGTTGGAAGCTCTAACCCAGGTGATGGTTATTCTGGTTATGAGGACAATGCATTAACTAATATTTTTAAGTTCTACTATTTCTCAATAACTTTCAAAACCCACGAGTTTGAGTTTGTGAATTAGTATAACTTAAACTCACATGAATCAGAAATTCAAGCAGAGAACTAGGTAGCTCAACCAAGACAATTCCACCCCTGGAGTGATGTGCTTAGCATGGGTGGCCCGTAAACAACATCCTTCTAACTTGCTTCCTTCAACTTTACATTTGATTGATCATAGGATAAGACATTTATATATATATATATATCTAATCTGTTATTCATATTTATATTAAAGAATCGGGGTTGGGGCCCTAGCTCGGTTGGCTAAATCTTTCCTGTTGCAGGAGGTTGGTCACGAGGTCTAGTCTCCCCCACCCCCGTGGTACCGGAGGGCGTGTTGCGCCAGCGCCGCCGGTCACGTTAAAAAGTTTACGAGGCGCACTGCAGTTTATATGGGGTCGTGCTACCCGATTCCTGCAGTCTAAAAAAAATAAAAATATTTATATTAAAGAATCATAATCACTTATAAGGCTCAATAATTGTTACAAGCATTATTACCTTTGCATGAATATATATATAAAGCCAATAGACCTCTTAGATCCTTATTCCTTGATTTTGATCTGATTATATTCTTCCATTCATGAAATCTGCCTTTCTGATATTTCTGGTTGTAGATAACTTAGTTTGCTTATAGATGGTAATTGACTAATATTCATCATATATTACTTATTGGCACTTGGTTCGATATGCAGATTCCTTTTGTTATTTTCCTAGCTCACGATGCCTTCAGTTTTGAGGATATCTCTCTTTAAATATTTGATTGATTTCAGAAATCATGCCCTTCTCTAAGGACATGCCTATAACTGTTCGCTGCCTTTGGGCAGTTTGAAACCTTTGGATGCATCGTTTTGAAATACTAATTGCTGCTTTAGTCTATTTAATGATTGCTGACTGTAGGATAATAGGAATCACTGCCCTTTGAAAGTTGACCAGTGCCTTTAAAATGAATTGCTTAGTAAGTGGATTACTACATTGGATTGTTTTTCGTGGTTCGATTCTTACTATAGTCACAATCAGAATTGATGACATTTATAATTATAATATTATCATTGATGTTTATAATGATTTTTAGATTATATTTATTATTTTATTTGTGATGTTTATTTATTTGTATTTTAATATTTTGTATTTTAATCATTAAAGTATAATAACAATAAATTGCCAATATTATTTTATTTCAATGTGTTACAATCTTTTATATTGATATGTTATGTATTTCATGTTAATATATTATAATGATTATAATATTTAGTATTTATATTTGGTAATTACAATATTTATAATTATAATATTATCTTCGATAATTATGATTAAAATAAAATATTAAATAGTTAATGTTTTTAATATGTATTTTGTTTATCTTGTTTTCGATGCTTTATATCTCAATGCTACAATTTCGGGGGACATGACAAAATTCCTCATTGCTAGAACTATTGCAACCCTCTAGCTGAAGCTACTTCTAATGGACACCAACCAATCTTGATTATGCAACCTGATCTTTATCAATCTGCATTGGCTTCATTGGGTCTACATCCCATCATGTTGCTAGACTCTTTTGCATGCAAGCCTCTTGTGGTCCATGATATGCAAGGCACTATGTATGGCCATAATTTTCTTTGCTTTCCTAGAGGTAAGCTTGTTTCTCTTGATAGAGTGGATTAAGCTCTATGCAGACCAGTTCCTCTCAACACCATAGGAACTACAAACTTGTGACAAGAGATTAACTAGTGTGTTTGTTAGTGATTGAGGCCCATGCAAGTGCCATAGTATTCGATCCTCTTGTGACGTGTCTCTCTATCCAACTTTCCCTCTACTGCATGGCCCTTGTGGTTGATTTTGTAAAGATCTGCCCCAATTTTTATTTTCTGTTTGTAGTTACAAGGGGTTCTCACTGAACAGATTGTATGTATACAAAAGAGTGTTTTCTGGAGCTTGTTTGAATATGATGACAGTTTGACAAGCTCTCAAGAAATATTAATATTATATTGGCATTTGCAAATAAGGAAACAACTGCACTACCCAATAAATGAATATAATAGCAGTTTAATTCAATATTTGTTCCCAGTGGACAGAATACATAAATAGTAAATGCACATTTTATCCTAACCTTATTCCAGCCGAGATGTATCCTTGATGAGATAGTGACCTGCCTGTAGGTCCAAAATTTGGAGCTTCATGCACCAAATATAGCTTCCTGTATGTCTACAAAATTCCTTCAGCACACAATCTGGCTTGACATTTGAATCCAATCCACAAAGATTTAAGCTTCTCAAGATATATCATAACCGATACATCTCTTGTTTAAAGTGCGTCTATCAGTAAGTAATATTCCAGGTTTGAATTTGATTGAGAGCTAGGACCATCAGCCATATGAAACTCTTATTTAATGAAGTGGCAGATAGTCAAGGTAACAGTGGTCTCCAAAAGTCTTCGAGTCATTTTAGACTCTCCACTTTGTCCACGTCTGCATAACCAATGGCAAGAGATTCAATGCCTTGGGGAAATTATCAATTAGCTGTACATACTCACACTGATCAAAGAAATTGCCCAACATAAGGGTAAGCTCTCGGCAAGGAGAATATAGGCAATCTGTTTTAAAAATATATTTTCTTACAAGCGGAAATCACTTGGTCACTTGGTGTAAACTTCCACAGCAGTAACATGAGATTTTATGTCCAGTTTGTAATGTATTAAGAATGCATAAGCTTCCAGACCCCCATGACCTTCTTTGTAAAATTAACGCCAGCTATAAGGCATGGTCAGTATGTTGGCGTAACAACTAACACCTCTGGAGTAAGAGTTGGTACGGACAGCTATGCACACTACGCAATGAGTGCTCTTCAAATTAGGAGGGGAAGCTCCCTCGTTGTGCTTGACAAAAGTACTTGCAAATGGAAATAAACTAAACTAAATCCTTTCTTTTTGTTTCAGTTGTAGAGGTACAAGGCTTTCTCGAAAACTATACGTTAAATTTGAGTATTTTTCTGGTTTGCAGATCACTAACACAACTAAACTTAATTACTTAAATTCTCCAGTCTCACCTCGAGAAAGCGAGCATGAGGAAGCGGGCAAGGTTGACTGTCGAGACAATAGCATGTATAGATTCTCAACGAAGAAGGCAGGTGAAGCATCTACTCTGACTCCAATCTGAACAAGTTTATTCAGCACAAAACAGATTTCTCTAAGCTATGGGAAGAATTCACCATGACAATCGCATGAAACCCTATGTGGCATAACAATTGATCATAATAGTAAAGACTCACAAAATAGATTTATCATTACAATCGCATGAAACCCTATGTGGCATAACAATTGATCATAATGGTAAAGATGCACAAAATAGAAAGAATTCACCATTACAATTGCTTGAAACCCTATGTAACTAGCCTTAGTAATAGTAAAAAAGACACATGAACAAATGCAAAAGAGCAATATTGAGGCAAGATGAAAGTACGTAGCTCTTCTCTCTCAAGCAAAGTTATTTACAAATGAGCAAAAGCTCTTGTTGTATACATCAAGGGTGTAGGAACCTAAAATCACACTGTATTGCTTCTGATCTTACAGCGCGCATGATTTATTTCTAAGCCTAATTAAGCAATTATCAGTTATTTGGAGAAAACCCCATCGATTAACGGAAACATCTAATCTAAAAAATGGACAATTGTTATTGCAACACCGTCCCCAATGAAAATGAAGTTGGAAGACTATGATCGATTAGCAGGCTTCAAAACTCCAAGTGTGTAAACAATCTCGAATGAATGGCATATGAGACCGAACCAGCGAAATTGAACCTGAGAAAGTAACGTCAAGTTTAACTCCTGTGTATAATGTCTATCCTGAGAGGTGAGAACTGAAGTTTACTGTCCATGATCTCGAGCAACCAATCCCTCAATGAGATTGTTAACTGTCACTATTTGGAGCTATGAGACTCTGTCGAAGAATGCTATGTCGGTGCAGCATATCCTCACCAGCTGTGATCTGGGACTGAAGTTCGCCCCTATTCCTTGTTGCCTCATCGAATAATGCTGACATAACTATAAGCTGAGTAACCTTACAACCAACGGTCTCCCCATTGAAAATGGTATGAATGAGTGCTTGGAGCTCTGACTGAACATTGGTAAGCTCAACATAGGCATCACCCTCGATCTGATAACGGCACGGCAAGCGAGAAACTAAGGTTCTCACAGACCGGAGTGCACTAGTAACGTGCTCTCTATTCTCAGCCACCTTTGACGCCAAAGTGTCCTCTATCTTTACCTTGAAAACCAACTGTGTTTTCCAAGAGTAGATAGCTTCTCTGTCCTCTGCATCTGTGACTGCATCATATGCCACACTCAGGTGAGCGATCATAATCTCATCCCTGGGTTTATTTCATATATCTCGTTCACTCATCTTGAAACCCAATCGACTCTCTCGTGCATTGCTCCTTAATTGATATATAAACACATGAACATAGTCTTGACCTCTAATAGCCAAACTCTTCTCCCACTCATCCAGCGCCATATGCAACTAAGTGATTGAGTTGACTTTGCTCTGCTGGAGGCTCAAGCATCGGCGGGAGTGTGTTAATGGCATCAGGTCTATGCACAAGGCTAGAAATATACTGACGAAGCTGTCTGATTCCAGCCTTGAGGGGCTCTATATCCTCCGTCCTTGATATTCTATCACAGCCTTTGTCAAAAGTAGCAACTGCGATGGAATCAACTTTGAGTCGGTGTGTACTTTCGACCAAGGTTAAGCGTGATAACCTCGAAGTCCTGAGATTCCAACTCAGCCAAGCTCTTCCCCTGTGGAGGTACAGCAGTCTCGACGACGATCTCCATGTCAGTGTTCCTCTCTACGTGGACCATGTTCTTGACCCTCTTGTCTGGCGCATCCTGATAAACCTCATCAAAATTGGAGTGATTAAGAACATAGGATGGTTGCCTCCTCTTCCTTCCTAGCTGAGCTTTGATCCATGATTGATCTCAGCTAATACTACTAGAAGGGTCGGTACTAGCAACAGGAGGTTGCGATGAAAGTGAATGTGTGGAAACCCCTTTGCGAGGTGGAAGTCTAAATCAATTCAATGTGAATTGGGACCTTCTCTTGCTGGGCCCGTGCCAAGACTTGAGGCAGATATAGAACAGCGAACCCTACTGAATTGATCTCTGAACTGGCTCTGTGACCGGCTGTCTGTCAGGCTCCGTGTATGTAACAGTGGCAAGCGCCTTGCCCTTTGAATTATTGGGCGCTTGACCTTTCTTAGGAGGATTACTCCTTTTCTTTTGTTTAGGTTTTGACGAGGATGGTAGCGAAGAATTCACCACTACTAGCGGCTCTGCTCTGGGCATACTTACCCTCCTGGTCTTCTTGCTGTCGAGGTAAAGTATACTGTTCTGAATAACTCTACTTGACCTCTCCTTGACTGTTGCGTATTCCTTGGCATACCAATCAACTGCTAGCAACGATTGTGTATCAACCTGCTCTTTGAAAAACTGAGGAAGAACCTCTCCCTCATCATCTGATAAACCTCCCACATCCTCTGACAAGAAAACAGAAATCTGTGAGAGAGAGAAGCGGCCATAACTACGTCTTCAAACCTCGAAGTCATCTGCGCAATTTGCCCAGTAATCCTCCATAGAAGGCTCGTGATATGTACCTCCAGCAAGGCGAGTTGTGTAATGACCTAAAAGATCATAGGCATGTGCTTCAACAAGATACTTAAGATGATATTTCTCAAGCTCTTGCCCTGCAACTTTAGCATCAATTGCCAACTTGCACCAATACATTCCAAACTGAAAAGGAAAGTTGATAGATGGTCTGTGCCTGCGGCGTAAAAGACGACGAACATCATGCATCTGTCTCAGGAACTCTTGAAAGATTGTCTTATCCAAAGGATAACGTGGAAGCACAACCGGATTTCCTGTAAATCCGTATACTCGGATGTAGGTGTATGTCGGGAACTGAATAAACCAATCTGCCCATCCATCCATCTCTTCCCTAGCAACTGCCGAGATACGAACGTGCAACTCCCGGTCCAAATTCCTCACTGTATAAGTCAGGAAAGCCTCGTGAACACACTTGAAATGACGTTCAGCCTTTGTGAACTCAAGCTAATCATAATACTGATAGACTTTCTGAACACTGAGAATGCCCACGGTGTTTAGTCCTCTGAACTGACCCTGAAAAGCGATCAAGTACACGAGATATGAACACATGTGAAACTCATGGGCAACTAGGGCGGTGATACGCACGGAGAATATCGCTGATATGAAGGATGCCAGTCCATAATGCTCACGAAATAGTGCAATAATAATACTTAATACATCAAGGCTGGAAAACATTCGCATGTGTGACTGAGACCACGATTCGAGTGTAATTAGAATTACATTACTCATCCTTGTATTCTTTGAAGCCCATTGTTTGTGTCTATTCTTTGTACTAACCACATCTGCCATCTTCTTGACATATCTCTCAGCATCAAACCGCATACGCTGCTCCATGGAAATAACAAAGCTGTTGGGTGTTGATGCCAAAACCCCTTTCAATGTCCAAAGGTTTGAGACTGCAAATGACTCGTCCGTCAACTGACACTGTCTCACGAGTAGTGGAATTATAATGCTTAATACAAGACATTACGAATTCAACACAATGAACGGAGATAGGTATGGAAGTGGCCTCTAATAAGCCAGACTGCTCAATATTTTGAATAATTGAACTTCTGATCTCTGGCAACACTTTGTGAAGATCTATCTCAACCAACCTGAGGAAATCATGAGTAAGGACTGTTTTGGTCCTGTATTCGAGCTGAGTGAACTGCATTTTGGAAAACTCGCCTGTTGACTGTGAACTTGACTATGTTCTGACAAGATTTCTGGACAGCTAAAAATAGCCTACGAGAGTTAAAAATAGCCTTTCGAAGAATTATTTTCAGCGAAAAATCCGAGATATGGGTTTTGTCCAGAAAAGGATTCTAAGACAACCCAGAACATAGGATATGCGAAAATATGACTTCTACTTGATTATGCAAAGACTTTTCACTTGAGAAAATTAGTAACTCAAGAACGAATGTTCTGAAGTTAAAAATTCGTGAAAAATCAAATGCACAATTTTAACTCGAGGAAATTATATGAGAATGATCCAGATACTGAGACTTTTCAATTTCGCCAATTTCAGGAACATGCGAACTGGAATCTGAGAGAAATCTGAGATTGAAGGATGAAAAAGACGTTTTTGAATGTTCTTCTGTGAAAATCGCCCTAGAATTCTTCAAATTGTTGACAATTGTGAACTTTAACCTGCAAAAAGATATGTTAGATAAAATCGCCTTTGGAATTTGATGAGGAAATCGCCTTTGATCTGGAAGGATTTGCCTTTGAAAACTGAAAACCACGAATTTTCCTTTGAATTTTGCGCCTTTGTCTCTTAAGGAAATTGCGAATTTGCCTTTGAAGAAAACACGAATTACTTTGAAGTTTGAATTTGCCTTTGAAGAAATGCGCCTTTGAGAATTTCGCCTTTGATTATTGAGGAATTTGCGAATTTCTTTGAAGTTGTGCCTTTGTCTTTGAGGTTTGAAATACCACGAATTTATCTTGAAGAAATGCGAATTTCTCTTGATAAAATTCGCCTTTGAAGAAATACGCCTCTGTTTTAGAATATGAACTTCCCTTGAAGATGCACCTTTACTTCTTGAGAAAATACGAATCTCTTGAAGATATAAATTTCTTTTGAAGAATTCAATTTCTCTTGAAGATATGAATCATAAATGAAGATGGCGCCATGTTTAAATAAGAGGAAATTCGCATCAATTTGAGAACTGCAAGAATTCAAAACCCTGACAAAAATAGGAGACCTCTGATTCGACCCCTTTTAGTTGAACTGCCACTGACTGGAAGTTTGAATTTAAATAAATAATAAAATATTCATCATGCAAATAGCAAATGTGCCAAAAATAGAACGTCGCCATTTAGTGCTAAAATGCAATAATAAATATTAAATATTATTAAACTTCAGTTGACAATTCGGATGAAGGTTTGAGATTCACCGTTAGACTTCACCAATTCCGAAAAGTCATCTCTTGAGCTCATAGGCGTCCATTTGCTCAAGTTACTGCACTTTTTATTAACTTCCTATTTTATAGCTAACGACAAAGTCATGACTGGCCAACTTCAACACTGATTCCTGAGTGACTAGGTGATGCTGAGACTGAACTAAGATATTCATCGGAAAGCCTGCTGAACAAGGAAGAAATGTCTACTGAGAGACACTACTGCAAAATCCATCATTTAACCCCCTGAAAAATTAGGCGCCCCTAATTAAATTCATTTACGGGTTCCAGACTTAAACCATTTTCCTAAACTGCCATCTGACACTTCAAATGGCTGCTGGCGGCGAACGGTGAACCCTGTTGATAGGAAACGAAGCTCACTACATGACTGGAGACATTTTGCATCCAACGAATATATGCACAATCTCTGAAAAGTTCATTAAGGGCCTCAAAAGTAAAAGTGCCCCTGGCTTTTAGTTGCACTAATGTCATTTTGACGAAAATTGAACTTTCATCCAAGTACCCTACTTTGACCTCTGATATCTGGAGCTGAGATGATCCGATTCAGGCACTATCTGTTTTAACGGACATCCAGAAGGGCCCACAAGAGAAGTCTTTAGAGATGACAAAGCAAGAAAATTGCTTCTAAGACCTCAAAAATGTCAGTGCGTATTTTATTTAAAATATCCGCCCCAGACTTAGCCATTTTCCGAACGTCTTCACTCTTCAGCATCTTGCCAAAGACCTCGCACGTATGAGCGTTTGCCAAATCCTGAAGGCTGACGGCTAGGCTCGTTGAATAGATAAAATGATTACGTTCAAAAACCGTGAAGACTTTGAACGCGAACGACCTCATCTAACAGGTCTAAAGGCTAGGCGCCTCTTGACTGTAGAAATACACTGCAAATTTTATGTTGGTCAGCCCGTGAAATTACGTGCTTGGTAGAACCTCCGCCACGATCACCTGAAACGTCGGATCGACAAGCAGGATGATGCATTGTGAAGCTAGGCTAGAGTGGTATTGATGTCAGGAAGACTTCATCTGTAAATTTTGTCATCTTAAGGGTCCTTTAAACCAGTGCCCCTGAGCTGTAATTGCACTGGAAAGCAATGAAGATGCTCTGGAACGTGAAATCTCCATTATAAGCCCATCTTCAGACGACTGCTGCCGGAGTTCTGGGACTTGGATTACTGCGTTTGATAGTTCGTAGGACGAGCAGACTAGTTGTGAACAGATTGACTGTATTCGCTATCAGAAATACCAGAATTTTCCCCCTCTTTAAGATGGGCGCCCTCAGGCTAGAGTTGCGCTTTTTCCTGAAAAAGACATTTCTCATATCTGGAACTTTGAGAATTTCAACTTCTGTCACTGTTTGCTGGAACTGCAGGTCTCGGAAAGCTTTGATGGATAGCTCATCGGATAGCCAGACCAATTCTGAAGAGTTTGACTGTATGCTTGAGCACTTTCCACAAAATCTTGACCTTCAAAAAGAAGGGCGCCCTTGGGCTACAGGTGCGCTTTTTTTGTTGTTCTCTGAGAAATCTTCATAAATTAACCACTGAAAACTCTGTTTCGATCACTGAAATGACCGTATGCAACGTGAAATGCTGCCGTGAGACGCTCCTCTATCGTAAAAAATTCCATTCTAAGTCTCGGCTTCAGGTTCTGATCAATAAAACTGACTTTGACTGACAAAATATTGACAAAAACTCCATGCTTGATATTGCCCAAAAACTGTATTTTACATCATTTTAGCAAGGTTTAGACTCTTTTATGCAAAATGCCTTGATGAAGCAAAAAATTTGGTTTGGGTACAACACAGTATATATATAGAGCAGTAATCAACAGATAAATAAGACCCTCAATATGCATTACCTCTCATGCCATTAAACAGCCCTTGCCCCTTTTAATACAAGCTAGAAGTTTTTGAATCAAATCGATATCTTTTTAAATGACTGCGATAAACCTTATTTACAATAGCTGCGCTGACCAAGTAACTCTAACTAATGCCATGTTGGAATTTTTTAAACTTCCAACTTACCTGAACATATCAATTGTACGATGTGTTCCTTTATTTGAAGTTTGTCCTCTTGGAAAATGCTCAACACCATCTCCAAACCATAGGGAACTGGTACGACACTTCTAGTAATTACAAATTCTTTTAAAAATTCCATCTGACTCCCTTCAAGCTGCGTTGGAGATTATTTAAACCATAATAAATATGAATCAGACTCTTCTGCTAATTTATGTCTGCAAATGTGACACCAGCCATAATAATATTTTATTCCAGCAATATGTTTAATGCCTAAAAATCCAAATTCAACAATTTGTCCTGCTTGGCAAGACCTCACAAAATTGGAAAGATAAACCCTTTGATACAATTCTAAAAACAACAATACGATGAAACCCGTGCGTAGTTTTGGGGTGGAACCACCTGCAAATCAGCTAGTAAAAATCTTCCACTTCTGCAGCTGATTTCCTTTGTGAAGGTTTTCGTCCTCACAAAGCCTGTGGGTGAACTATGTTTAATCAACAATTACCTGTTCTTCCAGAAAATTATCCAACCTCCTCTCAAAAATGAACTCCAAAATACTTTTGTTCATTCTTCTGTAACTCCTCACCCCCTTTCTTGAAAATTTAATATTTGCTTTTAATTAAATCCTTTTTAAAAAAAATCCGTATTTCACCAAAACTGATTTTATGAAAGTAATTAACTTTATCGGCACTTTAGTCAGTTTTGCTCACATTTTCAAAATAATTAATTTAGGTTGCCTTTTAATTTATGTTTTTTCAACAACTTACAATTAATTATTTAATTATTAAATTTTTTCCGCACAACCAATTGAAAATGTGGAAAATATAGAACCTGATTGGAAGTGACATCTGAGGATGCAAAAATACTCTAGAGCTCGTCGGGAACATCAAATATTCCCTTTGGCACGATTGACGATTACTAAGAAAGCCAAAGATAAATTTCAATGCTGAATTGAAAAATGGGAATATTTCAAATTTGGTCCACGCATGTTGGATGATGGTGGCCTTCTTTGTCGTATAGATCTTTTGAATTGTCTTCATAAAGTATTCAATTTTGGCTATAGGTACAACTCAACTAGGCCTTTGCACATACTACTTTGAGTTGAATGTGTTAATTTTAGACCAAAAATGAAGATAAGCAGCGAAAAACAAAATAATGAACAATAAGACGCAACAAATACCCTGGGAAAACCCTCCTTCTTGAGGGAGAAAAACCCAGCCACAAATATATCAGTTATATATTTAATGAAAGAGCAGATATCTGCTTTACAACTTGGCCAAACACTGGGCCAATCTGATGCAATGATGATAGCACCTTTCTAGATGCAAACATACAAGCAATAATGAATTCTCCTTATATCGATCTTCTTCAAGCAAAGTATCGATCTGCTGCATGAATGCAAACTCCTGCTTGAAGTATGCGAACTTGTCTTGAGAATAATAATTGATGACATATGAATAAGCATCACCTTCTATATATACACAATGAGATGGTGTTTCATCCAAGGTCGGCTCCTTTCATCAAATAAGGCATGCTTTTGATTGGTCGGCCTCAATAAGAAAATAAATATAAATTATTATTTGAAATAAGATGTCACTTGAGTCAGCCTCATTTGATTATTTATTTAATCATTTGAAAATTTTAGGGAGAAAGAGATCTGCCGCCACTATCACAACAACACTCCCTCTTAGCTAGGGAGATATTCTTTCCAGATATCCATGTCATGGAGTCTCTCAACATGACATCCACAATGGCTACACCCATTTGTGGAAAAGAGTTCATCACAGAGTCTCTCAACGTGATATCATGATGGAGTCACTCAATATGATGTCCACCATGGCTACTCCCATGTGTGGAAAGGAACATGTGCACAAGTGCCCATCACAGAGTCACTCAACGTGATGTCGTCATGGAGTCTCTCAACATGACGTCCACCATGGCTACTCCCATGTGTGGAAAAAAACAAGTACAAAAGGATTCATCACGGAGTCTCTCAACGTGATGTTGTCATGGAGTCTCTCAACATCCACCATGGCTACTCCCATGTGTGGAAAAGAACCACATCTCCGTCTCAGAGATTGACGAGGGCTTTCGCCTTATATTTCTCCATCTCAAAGAAATATGCATTATATCAAGGATCACTGATGCTGAGTCTCCCTCTTAGCAAGGGCAACATTCTCCACAACTCCAAGCTTGTCTCAAAAATATGCAAACTTCACTCTGGATAGAGGCTTGGTGAGAATATCAACCGTTTGATCATCAGTGCAAATATACTTGAGTTGAATTGCTGTCCTTGGCACCATATCTCTGATGTAATGATACTTGATCTCCACATGTTTTGTTCTATCATGAAACACTGGATTGACAAAGAGCTTCACACAGCTTTGATTGTCACAATGAATAATAGTCGGCTCCAATGTTTGTCCAAACAATCTTGCAAGGAGCTTATGAAGCCACACTGCTTCTTGAGCTGCTACACATGCTTCTTGAGCTGCCGCACTTGGAGTTGACCCACTAGTTCTGCTTTTGTGTTATGACCATTAGTTGCAAGAGCTCTTGCAAGTCAATCATCCTCTTTATGAGAATGAAGCATAAAGTACATTTGGTGTTAACAAGTTTGAGAGTATTTTGGAGAAGGTCCAAA